>JAWQFJ010001305.1:119895-162395 GCA_034096865.1 Theodoxus fluviatilis
TCAGCACACATCCCACAACTACACCTCATCAGCACACATCCCACAACTACACCTTGTCAGCACACATCACAACCACAGAAATCTAACTTTACAACTGCACACAAAGTAACAATGCACCAGCTATAAGCACAATTTAGCATCAGCGAATGATAGCTGACTGCAGAGTTAGCACACAATACAAAACCAAGGCAGGCAACATCATTATTGACCATACCCAGCTCCACCCACCGTAAGCCATCACCAATCATCATATCACATCAGTTTTGCACTTGCAAAGCAGCTTGCTCTGACAAGTGAACTCGAGAAAGTTTACATTCGTTTATATATGTATTTATATGTTTTATATATATATATATATATATATATATATATATATATATATATATATATATATATATATATATACTAGCTGCTTCGCGGCCAGGCAATGCGCAAAGCGTCAAAGCCACATACAAAGAAAAATTCTTCAGCCGCCATTTTGATTTCTCATTACGTAACCATAACCAAAAATGTGTTCACAGATCTTCATCATCTGACTTTACCTACCCATACACCAAATTTCGGTCAAATCGGAGCACTTTGAGTTTTCGGCGGCCATCTTGTTTGTGCCCACTTCCGATTACCATGGCGACACCTTTTTTTTAACCCCACCATGACCTGACCCCGGCCCACATCTAACCTTATTCCAAGTTTTAAGTCGATGGGAACTCCTGTGTCTCAGGCGGCTTCGCCGCCTTCGACACAGTCGTCCATTGTTTACTCAGCTGCCATTTTGTTTTTCTCGTGACGTAACCATGGTAACCAAAAAATATGTTCACAGATCTTCATCATCTGACTTTAGCAACCCACACACCAAATTTCGGTCAAATCGGAGCACTTTGAGTTTTCGGCGGCCATCTTGTTTGTGCCCACTTCCGGTTACCATGGCGACACCTTCTTTTTAACCCCACCATGACCTGACCCCGGCCCACATCTAACCCCATACCAAGTTTTAAGTCGATGGGAACTCCTGTGTCTCAGGCGGCTTTGCCGCCTTCGACACAGTCGTCCAAATTCTTCAGTCACCATTTTGTTTTTCTCGTTACGTAACCATGATAACCATAAATTTAGTTCACAGATCTTCATCATTTTACTTGACCTACCCACACACCAAATTTCGGTCAAATCGGAGAACATTGAGTTTTCGGCGGCCATCTTGTTTGTGCCCACTTCCGGTTACCATGGCGACACCTTTTTTTTTACCCCACCATGACCTGACCCTGGCCCACATCTAACCCCATACCAAGTTTTAAGTCGATGGGAACTCCTGTGTCTCAGGCGGCTTCGCCGCCTTGACACAGTCGTCCATTGTTTACTCTGCCGCCATTTTGTTTTTCTCGTGACGTAACCATGGTAACCAAAAAATATGTTCACAGATCTTCATCATCTGACTTTACCAACCCACACATCAAATTTCGGTCAAATCGGAGCACTTTGAGTTTTCGGCGGCCATCTTGTTTGTGCCCACTTCCGGTTACCATGGCAACGCCATTTTTTTAAACCCCACCATGACCTGACCCACATCTAACCCCATTCCAAGTTTTAAGTCGATGGGAACTCCTGTGTCTCAGGCGGCTTCGCCGCATTTGACACAGTCGTCCATTGTTTCCTCAGCCGCCATTTTGTTTTTCTCGTGACGTAACCATGGTAACCAAAAAAATTGTTCGCAGATCTTCATCATCTGACTTTACCTACCCACACACCAAATTTTGGTAAACTCGGAGCACTTTAAGTTTCGGCGGCCATCTTGTTTGTGCCCACTTCCGGTTACCATGGCAACACCATTTTTTTAACCCCACGTTGACCTGACCCCGGTCCACACCTAACCCCATACCAAGTTTCAAGTCGATCGGAATAAAACTGTGGAAACGTATGAGTGTCACCAGACCTGTTTACCCCCAAAAACCCTTATGAGGAAGATTTGATAAATAACCAGAAAAATGCGGAAGGTTTTGAACTTCAAGAGGAAGATTTCGATTTTTTCAGCGAAATATCGGCCGGAAGATCGTCCGTAAAAGCGGAGACTCGGACTCAAAATCAGAAGATTTCCGCAAATTGCGGAAGGGTAAACAGGTCTGGTGTCACACAGACAGACAGACACACACACACACAGACACACAGCGAAAATATATATACAGATGTGTGTGTGTGTGTGTGTGTGTTCCTGATATTAGAAGAATGATGATCATGCCAATAGATGAGAATTTCACAGAAAGTTTGCAAGCTTAGCTTGAAAATCATTACAACAAATGGAAAAGCAAATGATTAAGTGAATAAGTGAATCACTCACAAACTTAGGATAGGATGCAGTGCCTACTACATGCACCAACAAACACAACTTGGCACAGGTCTGCTGCTCACCCATTCATAGCTGATGGAGTTTTCAGACTTTTTGTCCTGGGAGGCCAAGGCATCACCAACTGGTCCTGGAATGTTTCCCGAGCTCCCCGTGGTGGTGCTGGTAGAGGAGCTCGCCGTGGCTGTGGTGGAGGTGCTGGCTGATCCAGGGCTGGCATCGGTGCCTGTGGACGACTCTGCCATTTTTGTCCCAGTGGTCTTGCCATCATCCAACTCTGACCCAGTGGTGGTGGCGCTCACGCAGGTGCCAGTGGTGGATGTGGTGCTGGTCTCAGCTGTCCTCGACATTTCACCTGTGGCTGACCCAGTTGGGGTCAGTCCTGAGCTGTCGCGTGGACCCTGCATTCCCACTGCAGTGTCAGTGGCAGAGCATGTGACGGTGTCCGACGTGCTGACTATACTATCTGTCAGTGTGCCAGTCCCAATTGTGCTGCCAGATGTCGTAACAGTCGTGTATCCTTGTGCATCAGCACTATCTGCACCAAGCCTGCTTTCACCCAGGTTTGGCATATTGTTACTGCACTGCTGTCCCGTGTCAAAACCAGTCATATCTCCAAATGGATTTGCAGATGGACAGGCAGGAGGACCAAAGGAGTTGCTGGACATCTGGCCAGGAGATGACCTGAATGAGTTCCCAGACATCTCTCCCAGAGAAGATCCATCCATGGAGCCCGACATGCCCGGGTCCTGTCCCATGGCGCCACTGCTCATGGAATGGGTCATGCCTCCACTGGGACAACCAGCATTTCCGCCCATGTTGCTCGTCATGCCACTGCCTGGACTCCCACTCATTGCGTTTGTCATTTGTCCAGAGTGGCTGGCCGAGTTGCTGGTCATCTGGTCTGCCATGGAGACACACATGGGGTCACCCATGGAGTCCGAGTTGAGGTCGCCCAGAAATCCTCCGGCGGGAAAGCCCCCCATCCCACCAAACATGGAGCCAAAGGGCATGCCAGTCATGGGATCACACATGGAGCCTCCACAATTGTTCATGGGGTCTCCAAGGTTCCCAGCCATCTGTCCCACACTGCCCTGCATGGGCCCCATGCCTGACATGCCCCCCATGCTGCTATTGGACATGTTCTGGCCCCCCATGGCATTGCCAGGCATGTTCTGGCCCATGTTGTTGCCGGGCATCATCTGGCCCATGTTGTTGCCGGGCATGTTCTGGCTGGGGCTGTTGCCCAAGTTCCCATGCATCTGGCCCATGAAACTGTTGGACATGTTTCCTTGCATTGAGCCCATTACACTGGACATGTTCCCTTGCATCTGGCCCATGGAACTGCCAGCCATATTGCCCAGCATTGGACCAATGTTGCTGTTGCTGCCCATGCCTCCCTTCATTTGCCCCATGCTGTTGCCCGGCATGTTGGGCCCGCTGGAGCTGTTTGACATGTTGCCTTGCATCAGGCTGTTGCCCATGCTTCCCTGCATCTGGGCCATGTTGCCGCCCAGGTTTCCTTGCATCTGGCCCATGCCACCCTGCATGGGACCCATGTTGCTGGGCATGTTCCCACCCATGTTGCTGGGCATGTTCCCACCCATGTTGCTGGGCATGTTCCCACCCATGTTCCCCTGCATTTGGCCCATGTTCATGCTGGGCATGCTCTGGCCCATTCCATTGTTGGCCATGCCTCCCTGCATCTGCCCCATGCTGTTGCTGGACATTCCAGGCCCCATGCTGCCCATGCTTCCCTGCATTTGGCCCATGCTGTTGTTGCTGGACATGCTGGGCCCCATGCTGCTGGAGCCCATGCTTCCCTGCATCTGCCCCATTCCACTGTTGGATTGCAAGTTCATCTGGCCCATGTTTCCTGACACTGGCCCCATGCCCCCACCCTGCATCGGGGTCATGCCCATCATGTTGCCCTGCATAGTTCCCATGCCCATCATGTTGCCCTGCATTGGTCCCATGGCAGACATTGGTCCTGCCATGCCAGGGCTGGAGGATGAGGAGTGCGTGGTGCCCGTGGCAGCCCAGGACATCCTGCTGCCCATCATGGTGGGCAGCATGGACGGGCCGTCACCCCCCGTTCCAGGAAAGTTGTACACATCTCCCTGGTTTCCCATCATTCCACCAGGGGTGGCCGAGGAGGCACTGGCAGAGGTGGAGGATGAGCTGGCTGCAGCTGCCTTGGCAGCAGCAGTTTTTTTCCCTGAAGATTTGGATGAGCCTCCAGCCTTGCTGCCGGCCTTCTTCTTTGTACTGGTGCCCCCTTCCGTCTCTATGTCCAGGTCGTTGTCCACACCTTTCTTCAGACCCGTCAGTAGCTTGTACAGCACATCAGGGTGGTTCCAAATCTGAAAAACAACAGGATCAATGAGATTTGGATCTCAGTCCACCAGCATTTCAAACACGTGAGTGCTTGCAACCTTCACATTTTCAGCCTTCCTAAACTCTTTATGGGAGAGATCTGTAAATGTCAGCAATCATGAAAAAGACACTTGTAAATAAAAATTTACATTCTGATTTGAAGGCGAGAGGGTTGAATGAAAGGAAATATTCACCACTGAAAACAATGTGTGAAATGTGACACAAGTAACATAAACTTTCAAATAAATAAGGCAGTTTGAGATCTTCATAATTGCAGAAATCGTCATGGAACTGCTGATTATATTTAGCTCTGGACATGCATGACTTTATGCTAAACCGCCAATCACTGAAAATGATCACCTTGCAGCAGACAGCAAATGCCTTCAGAGGATTGTTGCCTTCAGATGAGGCCATGTTGGCCTCATTGATGGCCTTCATGAACTGGGTGTAGAGCTTCTTCTGGATGGGGGACATTCGAAGCAGGAAGACAAATTCCTGTTTACGGGGCAGGGCTGCCCTCAGCACTGTGTGGCCTCGCCTGGACCAAGAGGAATTGATCATCTCAAGTAAGAAAGCAGTCTGAGCATGCTAATCATGGCACAGAACTAAAGCAGTCACAAATACAATCCAGACAATGCTAGGCAGAAGACATCCACTGGTTGCAGATGGCCAGTTTCAACTCAACCCTTTCTTATCATCACAAAATGCACAAGATTTGAACGTTTAAAAGAATAGCAACAATAATGAATACATACTTTTTGTGCAAGCAAGATATTTAAAAAAACTTTACATCTAATGCAGGAAAGCAATCATCACATGAAAAAAGCATGATTTTATAGAAAATATCGATGAGAAGAAACAGGAATAAATTTGTGGCATCAACATTTGAACAAATAAAGTCCCGAAGCAAATCACACAGCACCTCAGCAGTCCCAAGATGGCAAAAGCAAGGTGACATCTATGTCAAACTGACAGAGGGCAGGGGCTTACCGCTGCACAAAACCCTCCAGCAAGCTGTGGAGTACATAGGCACGGTAGCGCATGACGCGGACGTCCTCCTTGGTGGAGTCCTGACACTGGCCGTTGGTGATGGGCCGCTCAAACATGTTGCAAAACTCTGTCTTAGTGCCCAGGAAATTGGGCCGCACAAAGTCCACCATGCACCAGTACTCCAGCAGGTTGTTCTGGAGAGGGTAGCCTGTGAGCACCACACGGCGCCTGCAGGGGAATACAGCTCAGCTTAATGAAGGAATAACTGGATGAAGTTTTACAGCCCATCAGCCTTTGTAGGCTTTGTAAGGCCATTGACCATAAAGTATATATAACATTGCTAGAGCTGGTTGCAGTAAGAGCAAGGCTCACTTTCCCATTTTGATTATCTTTTGCAATATGCACAGTGGGTCTTTTCTTACCCCAAACCCAAGTGTGTGTGTGTGTGTGTGTTATGTGTGTGTTGTGGTGTGGTGTGTGTGTGAGAGTGTGTGTGTGAGAGTGTGTGTGGTGTGGTGTGTGTGTGTGTGTGTGTGTGTGTGTGTGTGGTGTGTGTGGTGTGTGTGTGTGCATGAGTCTGCGTATGCACATGTACATGGGTGTGTCTCAGGACAAACATGTTTGTGTAGATGGTGGAGAAGATGACGATGACTGTGATGCTGAACAATGTCGGTAATGGCAATGATGGGGACAAAATTGTGGTGTATGTCTTTGAGGACATCCTTTACATTTTGACACTAGCATTTATTTTGCATTCACTTCTATCAATGAAGCTAGACTTTGGGAAGAAGAAGAAGAAGAAGAAGAAGAAGAAGAAGAAGAAGAAGAAGAAGAAGAAGAAGAAGAAGAAGAAGAAGAAGAAGAAGAAGAAGAAGAAGCATTCTACCTTTTTCTCACAACAACGCAAAATGCACTACTGACATGAATCATGCTTGGCTTACTTAGTTTTGATGTTCTTGAGCTGTTGTGAGATGCCAGCAGCATTGTTTTTTATCCTGTGTCCCTCATCACAAATCACAAGGTCAGGGCCAGGGTTGACAAGGGCTCCGTGCATGTCTGCAAGTCAGGCAGCAAAAGCCATGACCCACACGTGGTCAGCAGCAAAAGCCATGACCCACACGTGGTCAGCAGCAAAACTGCACGAGGAGAATGCATGCAGGACTAGACCACTTGACTAACAGTACTCCTGTTTTCTCAGCAAATGCATAGCTCATGAGTGAAGAGACCTGACCACAGGTGACACGACTTTCTGTGACAAATTCTTATTAATTCAAAGACAAGGAGGCCCTAGTTAACCAAAGCACATTTATAAATCATTTACACATCATCATTCAACTTCTGCAAAATGACAATGCACTGCCACACTGCTAGTATATGTGATAAAAAAATGATGTCTACATTTCCACTATTCATATGACTACTATAATATACCCTCTTTATAGAAGACTTCATTCCATAATATATCATGAATTTCCCACATAAAACTGCCACATATTCCGTGAATGTACATAATGTAAAATTGTGTGTGTTGCTTCCTCCATTCAAAAATTATTAATGTTTTGGAGGTCAGAAATACAGTCACCCTCCACCTGCACCGTACACATGTTTATACTCATGACTGACATGCACATTAAAAATTGTCAACAAAAAGACTTCCTACTAACATATGAAGTAGTGACTAGACAGTAGACTCAAGCTTTCAAGTCAATAAGGCTTTCTTTTTATAACAATCACAGTTCATCAAGCCCCCTATCTACATGAGAGTACCAAGGTAAATCCACTGATTTGTCTCATTTCAGTGGTTTATTCCATCAGTCACCCAACATGGTCCTACCTGACATAAGAACTTTGTTGTTGTCTTCTTCATCCACATCTATGACCTCTGGCTCTGCAGGTTTCTTTGTCTTCTTTGGCTTGGCAGGGAAGGCTCGTTTAGAGGCCAGCAGACGATACATCTCGTAGCCCATCAACAAGACACCCCCCTCCTTGGTCCAACTGTCTGTAAACAAGAACATAGATTCAAATTAGACTTCTAGAAGTGGTCTGGCACATTGCTCAATTTCGAAAGACATCACAGAGGACAACTAATGATGTTTATGGCTAACAGTTACTTCAATACATCAACACTATACCGACTCACCATAGTGGATTCTAATTTACCATCATGCTAATCTGAATGTCCCACTAACTATCGCATGTGACCTACTTCACACAAAACGCCTGGTTACAATCTCAAATCTGAATGTCACACTATCACATGTTACCTACTTCACACAAAACGCCTGGTTACAATCTGAATGTCACACTATCACATGTTACCTACTTCACACAAAACGCCTGGTTACAATCTGAATGTCACACTATCACATGTTACCTACTTCACACAAAACGTCTGGTTACAATCTGAATGTCACACTATCACATGTTACCTACTTCACACAAAACGCCTGGTTACAATCTCAAAGCACCTCAGGCAACACCAACCTACTGAGTGCCAGGTGACCCCATGCCTGACAAAACCCATTTCATTGATACAAATACAAAACCACTTGGGAAAAGAAAACACCATTCTTGGCTCCTTACCTATCACCTTGGCTCTGGCCTTGGTGGTCTTCAGGTTGTCATTGAGGAGGAAAACCTTGAAGTGGCGAGCCTGTGGATCCTCAGAGGGCCCCTCGGGGGGAAGCCACATGTTGAATTCGCTGTTCCAGTTCTGCAGGGTGTTGATGGGCACAATGCACAGCACTGCCTTGGCAGGTGTGTACCGAAGGAAAATGTCCACGAAGCCAATCATCTGGATGGTCTTTCCCAGCCCCATGCTGTGGGCAAGGATGCAGCCAAAGCCCACACTGCTCTTGTAGCGAGAGATGGACTCCACCAGGTTGTCGTACAAGAACCGAACACCACCAATCTGGCACAAGACAAACGTGGCTTCTTTTATATCACTGCAGCGAGTAATAATTCAATAATGAAAATCAAGAGTAACATACAACAGGAGCCAACAAGAAGAGAACAGGACTCACTTATACAATTCACTTTCATTACTGTACCTCAATTTAACACTTACACAATTCACTTTCATCACAGTTTCAGTTTATTTCACTGAGCGATTACAGGGAAAGAGAAAAAAGTCAGAGAGAATGACAGATATAATATTTCATCACGGACTTATGCAAGATGGCTTGTATACTTGTGCATTCACCCTCTAATGAACCTTTTATGTGTTCAAGAACATTATAAAAATAAGCAACTAAAATCTGAACCAACTATTCAAGCAGGGATGGCACAGATTCAAAGACTTTCTTACAACCCGGTGGGGAATGAAGGTCAGTAACTAGCTTGAAAGGGTGGCCTAAACCACCAGGATGCATTCAGCAGTCTCATCAACATGCAGATACTACCATCTGGTCAGAAATGAAGACATCTATGACTGCACCTTGGGGAAGTTATATTGTGTGGGCACCAGAGCAGACACAATATCAAGATTTAGTTGATAATGGCCTGGGGAGAGGATGGAGTTGCCAGACAACACCCTGGGAAGTTGGGTGTGGGGGACGTTGTGGGGGATTCAGGTTTTTGTGTGGGTTGGATGCTTGCTTTTTGGATGCCAGCAGAGTTGTTTGGGAGCTGCTCCAAATGGTCTAGTCTGCAACCCCAGTGGATCTGGCCTGTGTTGAGATAACTTTGGTAGCCATGTTGGCAGCTGTTGGCCTTTCAAAACATAGTCAAGTATCTGAAGTGGGGCAGGTCGGGTGGGGTTTTCCCCAGAGAAGGGATTGCTGCAGGGGGGATGGGATGAGAGTGGAGGTGGGGAGTGGAGGGGAAGAAGAACTGACAAATGTTTCCATAGTGAATGTCATGCAGATTGTGATTGAGGTCACATGCTGCGCGACTTCTAGCAAGATTCCATGCTTCATTAAATCTTGCCAGAAGATGGATGGATATTTGGATGGATGAAGTTTAAGGGCCTATCAGCCTTGTAAGCTATATTAAGAAACACCCATCTTCAACAATGTAGTAAAACTTCATGACAGGGAGCTCTTATACAGTTCACCTAACTAGTGTCATGAAATCTATTACATCGAGTCTTGTCAGAAGAAAAGTGAGAGAGGGCCAGGTGAAGAGATTTGTTTTAAATTGGATTGGTAGATACGTGAAATAACCTTGACATTGAATACATGGCTTCGTAACCAGTTTACTGTTATGCATGGTTGGGCTCGATCTTTTGGGTTGTTTGAATGCAGGATTGGATCTGAAAGATCTGACCCTGTCCCAATGCGAATCTACCCCCACCCCCTTCCTCTGTACAGATACAAGAGAGTCAATAGAGACTAAGTAAACACATTGACTCCAAAGAGAGTCCCAACTTTCTTAGAGGTTACCTGGTGTGGTTTGATGTTGGCAGCCACTTTGGGGGAGAGGAAAATATCAGGATCATCAGGTGGATGTCCCACATTCACTATGACTCGGCCCTGTTCATCCTTCTGATTCAAATTGTCATCTATGTGAGCTCCACCGTCGTTTGGATCATCGTCCTCATCCTCCTCCTCTTCTTCTTCTTCATCACTCTGCACCATGACAACATCACTGTCATTGTCTTTTTCTTCTTCTTCTTCTTCTTCTTCATCTGTACTGCTGATATCAATGATCTCTGAAACCAAATAGGGTGGTGATACTTTAATTTCTTCACACACACATAACACAAACAATAACAACACACACACACACACACACACACACGCACACGCGCACGCGCACGCGCGCACGCACGCACGCACACACACACACACACACACACACACACACACACACACACACACACACACACACACGCACACACACACACACATGCATGCATGGGCACACACATCCCACAGAACCAATATGCTCAGGTGACCAAAATTTTGCTACAACACAATGAAGACTTATAATTTTCCAGCAGTAAAGATATACTGTTGCCTGTAAAACCTGTCTGAGGTCAAGTCGAGATGAGCAAAATCATTTCTGGGAACTTGTCATAATTCCCTTTAGAGACAGTTTTTAATTTCCTGGCATTTTCAGTAACATATGTATTAGTCTCGGACCCAGAGGTAACTTTCCACCCGACATTAAAACAAACATTTTAGAGATATCTTACTGTGAACCTGGCTAACATTAGGTTGGTAGTGTTCCTCCACTGGCTATCATGTCAAACAGTCAACACTCCCATGACAAACTTGAAAGTTGGAGAATGTATGTTTTACCAAGAGGTTTCTTTTTCTCTTCCAATTTTTTCTCCTCCAATTCCTTCTTGAGTTTTGCTTCCCTTTCAAGTTTCTCCATTTCCTCCTTGGCAGCCTTCTCAGCATCCTCCTCCACAGCTGAAAAGAGCATACAATTCAAAACAGTGACTCTGCTGAACCACTAGAGCGCGCGCGCGCACACACACACACACACACACACCACCCATAATTATGAAAAAGGTACACATGAGTTTGGAACAATGAGTGTTACCCTGTTATAGCTCCATCTCATTTTAGCACAAGCATTGGTCTCCATGCAAGCCATCCTCTCAACTCAACACTATATTCAAAATGAGCATCTGAATTTTTCCACCATGCCAATCACTTTAACTGCACATTGTCCAGATGACAGATTCTGTATTACAATGGCCTTCACACAGCAGCAATGGCCACTTGTTGGGTATTCATGTACTCTAATTGTAATGAACACTCTTGGGCCATTCTGAAGAAAGTGGCAATATAAACAATGACTGTTTCTACTCCGTCAGTGACTCACCCTGCAGCAGAGACTTCAGCTGGCAGTCCTTGGTCTCCTGTTTGATGCCACTGGCCGAGACAAAGAAGGGAGCTTTGTTCAGCAAGGCCTTCTTTTGCTCCAGCAGTCTCCTTTGACGCTCAAGCTCCTCATTCTGTGCTGCCAGTGTCGTGGCATCAAGGTCCTTCTCTGTCTTGATTTGTCTGCAACGGTGCACGATGCAAGTATTGTACCACAGAGCACGACTAATGTTTCTAATGTTAAAAAGAGCATGTCACTGTCATCTCATAGAAATACATCGGGGATTACATAGAAAATGATCAAGAGAGTCGGGGTCTTACCTGATGTTACGTCTCTTGAACGACGGCTTGGGGGCCGCTTTCTTCCTCTTGGCTTTTCGCTCCGCCCTTTCCTCCTTGGTGAGCTTCCTTTTTCGCTTTCTGCTCCTTTTGGGTTTCTTTGCTGCACTTTCTGCTGGTTTTGACTCTGAAGCTTCTGCAGGCTTCTCTTCGGTCAATGGGGTAAATGAAAACAAAGATGTGCTTGGTTTGCTGTCATCAGTTAAATCAGCAAAATCCTTGGTCTCGATGATGTTGTCATCATCCATTCCTAACTTATCGTCCATATCTAACTTACTGAT
Organism: Theodoxus fluviatilis; assembly: GCA_034096865.1. NCBI lineage: Eukaryota > Metazoa > Mollusca > Gastropoda > Cycloneritida > Neritidae > Theodoxus > Theodoxus fluviatilis. Next base: position 131,994 of record JAWQFJ010001305.1, read on the forward strand.
TATATCATTCACTTGCAATTCTACTTCAGCATCACCTCCTAAATCTCCGTTGTCTTCACTGTTGGCATCTTCATCACCTTCTTCTCCATCATTCTCTTCATCATCATAATCATCGTCATCGTCATCATCTTCATCATCATCTTCATCATCATCGTCATCATCCTCCTCTCCATCCTCCTCATCTACATCTTCATCTGATCCTACTGAGCCCTCAGTATCACTATAGTCACTTATGGACTTATCCTCATCAGTCTTGTCAGTTTCCATTTTCTTGTCTTCTGACTCCTCCAGGAATGCAAGCTGAGATATCAGACCAGCCGACTTTTCTTCAGAGATGTCATTGTCGTCATTATCTTCAGGCTTGTCAATGAAAGAAGGGATGGACAACTGCTGGGGCAGCATGGCTGACACCCCACTGGAAGGAAGGAGTTGATCTCCTGAAGCCATCTTGCTCCCTTCTCCTTGGCTAGATCATAAATCCCATAGGTCTCCAACAAGCTCACATTGCCTCTCTGGTTGCATCTGACAAGACAAACAGAAAAACCAATATCAACAAAAAGGTGCAAAACAAACACCTGAGCTCCAACAGCTCCCAACTTTCAGAAGTACAAGATGGGCCTTTTCAGTCTTGATTTGTAAATTTGTTTTGGCTCTAGAAAATTGTACACCTAAATAAAGTTATGCTTGCTTTTTAAGTATGCATGGTTTTTATCCAATTTATGCATGTGCATAGTTTGCAATGCAAGGTAGGTAGGCTGGAAGTGACACATTTTCCACTTTGTAAGGCCTCTCAGCCAACTTGAGCTGAAATAACATAATCAGCACCTTTCAAGTCAGTGCAGCCATGTAATGTAAGGTTAAAAACAAAGAAGAACAAGAAGGGCAAAGCCCATACCACTCACATGCTTGACCTTGACCTTTACATGACCTTGACCTTCAAGTGACCTTCAAGGTCAATCAACTACACCTAGCAATGACATACACTAAACTAAGAAATGCTTTACACATTTTTCCTACCAAAATACATGTGGCCTTGAGCCAAGGTCAAGGTCATCCAAGGTCATGCAACACAAAGCTGTTAATTCAAGACATAGGAAGCACAATGGTGCTTATTGGCACTTTCTACCATGAGATATGGTCACTTTTAGTGGTTCACTACCCCATTTTGGTCACATTTCATTAGGGTCAAAGTGACCTTGACCTTGATGATATGTGACCAAATGTGTCTCATGATGAAAATATAACATGTGCCCCACATAATTATTAAGTTTGAAACAGTTATCTTCCACAGTTCAGGGTCAAGATCACTTCAAACTATGTATACAATCCAACTTTAAAGAGCTCCAATGACCTTGACCTTGAAGCAAGGTCAACCAAACTGGTATCAAAAAATAGGGCTTACTTTGCCTTATATACCATGTATAGGTGAGGTATCCAATCTCAAAAACTTCAGAGAAAATTGAGAAAATGTGAAAAATGGCTGTTTTTTAGACAACATTTATTGCCCCTGTGACCTTGACTTTGAAGCAAGGTCAAGTTACTATGTATGCTTTTTGAGGCCTTGTCATCATACACCATCATGCCAAATTGGGTGTTGATAGACTTAATAGTCTCCGAGAAAAATCCAACGTAAAAGTTTTCGGACGCCCGGACGGACGAAACGGGTGAGTACATAGACTCACTTTTGCTTCGCATGTGAGTCAAAGAAAAGTGGGTGGGTGGGGGGTCTAACAATTGACATCATATGAAAGCCGAGATATTCACCAATGTAGTGCATAGTCTTGATTTAGAATGTTACCAGTAAGAACTGAAAAGTTAGGAAAAGTAGTGTTTTGAGATACTAAAATGGCTGCAGCTCCCGCAATTTTCATGTTCTTTTGGGAAACAAAGAGTTAATTACAGAAGACAAGTAGTTTCTGATAGCGCATTTATTACAGTTGGCACTCCAGTGCACAAGAGTCACCATGCGACAGATGGAGGTTATCCCCAATTGCAAGTTATGAACTTATGGCCAAATGACTGCACTGGGGAACTGAACCAAGGAACAGTACCAATTCAATAATTGTGTGCAGATATAGTTTTTTGGGGGGAGTGGTGGGGGTGGGGGTGTGAAGGGGGTGGGGGGTGAAGGGTGGCGCCAGTGGCATTAGGGGTATTGAGCTAGGATGTGTAGGGGTGAGGTGAGGATTGGGATCGAGAGAAACAAACAGAAGTCAATTTATCAATAACAGCTTTCTTCTGAACATTAAACACATTTACCTTTTTCATTTAATGTGAGAACCATTTCTGTGTTACCACCAACACATACATTTTGAGTTATCAATCCACTTCTGCAGTGCAGCAGAATAACACAAAGTCCAATTTTCTTAATTAAACAATAAAAGTGTGGCTGCAACTGTGAACCTTGAATGTAAAAAAAGAGGAAGAAATAAGTTGTACATACATGTATATCTTTATTTATAAACATTTTAAAATTGATTTTTCTTATAATGTAGCTGTTGTTACTGGGTCCTGCAATTATTATACTGGCAACTCTTATCATGATTGAGATAACATCATCACTGTTTCCATTATGTTGCTTGAACTTTATGTAAATCAAATTGGGAATGTGCTTTTTGTGACCTGATGCCGAATTAACATATTACTAACAAAAATGCTGCATCAGAAGAGCATACCAAGCCTGTGCATTATCACTGGTGAATGGAATCTTAACATTTCCCCCCGTTTTTGATCATCACTACTGTTAGTTCAATGCTTCTAATGTTAAATCATGCAAGAAGAAACTTTGGTGTTGACACAAAAATGTATATAATTTCATGTCAAACTTCAGGTATGTTTGTATGCAGAAATCTAAAACATGTCCAATTCCACAGTGTACAGCTTTTTCTCCATTTTCTTCATGCTTTTCATGGTGGAAAATTTCTTTTAACTTTTATGGGAATAGGTTATCATGCTTTGCATGGTGGAGAATTTCTTTTAAGTTTAACTTTTTTATGGGAATAGGTTACAAATCCACCCAGGAAAGGTTTACTTTGAAATGGTCATTATATTGCACAATAACAAATAGTAAGAGCTGTTTGTACACTAGACTAGTCTAGAGTAGAGGTTTCAACATATATGTGACCCTCCATCACAAAATGAGTCACTGTTGCATTTTGAACATTTTGATATCTGTATCAGTGTATGTTTTCAAAAAGAGCACACAACAAGCTTCTCAACGGTGCAATAATCATGAACATATGACTACCCTACACGATTTCACGTGACTTTGAAGATCAACACCTCAAAAATACGCTTTTTGAGAAAAACGCGTTTTAAGTTTACATACATTATTCCCCCTTTTTCCCTAGCAACCCTTATTCTAGACTCATGCAATTTGCCACAGAGATGAAGCAGTGGCTTTTGGCTTTGGTTGGCAGCCTAGGGTATTCCCCCGTCAATCTGTTGCAGTGGTGGCTACGAAAGTTTAAGAAAATGCTTGATGTTGACGATCGGTTTGCGGATGTTTTCTTGTAATTTATGATTTACCACCACACCCAAAAAACATCATAACGCATATACTTACACGTTGATTTCAAACACGAAACTTACTCATACAATGAAGAAGGGATTAGAGAAGCAAAAAACCAAAAATCTTGAAGTCGACCACTACAACCCCCACCTCCTTTGTGGGCTGTTTGCAAAAAATGACTCGACTGCGCAACCGACTCATTTAGCGATGGAGAGTCACATATTTCTTTGCTGAACACAATTTTCCACACTGTATACTTTCAGTTTCACAAAGTTCATAAACAGTTTTAAGTAACTGATGGTATTGCCAGGAAAGGAAAAGATAAACTGATTTTTATCCTCGATGAATTACCAATGTGATGACTAAAGGATTGTCTCACATTCCCTATTCAGCATTGCTGCATGGGCTGAATGTACTTCCACTTGCATGTTGTATGTACTCAAGTCTCCAAATTGACAGAAGAATTGTCTACTGATTTTGTAACACAAAATGGACACAAAAAGATAGGGTAAGGACTCAAAGAAAATATTACAGAGGATGAATAAGTAGGCTATACTTAAAAATAAATAGAAAATGACAATTCTAGTGAACTGAATGACAGCTCACTATCAGTCACTTTCAGTTCCATTGTTATTTGAAACTGATGAATTTAAAACAGACAATGATGCCAAAAGCCACCACCATAAACCCACCTTTTAGATTTCTAGAAACAGATTACACAAAACCACATATAAAGCATACTGGCATACAAGTTGCATTTGATAACTTTGGGAGTGCATGAACACTAATTCAAAATGAAATAAAGCAAACATCAATCTAGGTCTTCAAACTTGTTCACGTGTGAGGAGACTTGTGTGTTTCGAGATAATGATATGATTGCATTACTGACGATGGAGAATCAGATTTTGCATTGTAATATGTTCTTGTTTGGACCTTCCGTGATCAAAAATGTGGTTAAATGAAGGAATGACATCTCTAACCCCCACAACCCCTCCCCACCCCCTACATGGCTACTTCATTAAAGTTGCATAAATTTTGTCTTAAAATATAATACATGAATCCTTTTACAAATGTTTGGCAACAATGGAGACAAAAACAGCAAATTCTACATGTATTTATCCAAAGATGATTCATGTCCAATCCCCTACTGTGATCAATATAAAATTGACTGTGGACATAGGCAAGAAACAGAATTTAATAGTCTCTGTATGAGTCACACAAAAAAAAAATCGGCAGATATGTAAAAAATAGGATTATTGTCTGCCAAACAGTGAACTAATGTCATTATTCTGATGGAGACACAATGTCAGATTTTGAAATGGAACATTGATTTTGTGCCTGCCCTCAGCTTTGTTGACATTGGTGACAGAGCACTTTCTGGCCTAATCTATGGAGGACCCTCTCTCATTCTTTTCCATGTTTCCTTGTACTATATGAGTATATCATTAAAATTTCATACATTTGTCCAAACACTCTCTCTCTCTCTCTCTCTCTCTCTCTCTCTCTCTCTCTCTCTCTCTCTCTCTCTCTCTCACACCTCAAATATTTCATAAACATTTCGAATATATATTAGCGAAATAAAAGATAGGTCTACAGTTTTCTATGCATGGAAAGGAATGTGCTCAGAAGCTTCTGCTTCACACGTCACGGGATTTTCCACAAATAAGTGGCACCTGAATTACTGTAACAGGTTCATTCAGCGGAATTTTTTGCTTGATACCTGATTAAGACTTAAAATTTAAAAAATGTGCATTTGTTCTCGCCGTGTATTTTAAAGCAACTCCTAATTTGTATCCTTGTTGTTTGGCCACTTTTGGTCCATGCACCGGAATATTAGGTGCTGAGGATTCAACTGACGGAAAAGGTGTGGCCTATTCTCAGAGATTCCGGTACTTTCGATAATTTCCGAGTGATCTGTGCGGTAATATATTGTGCACAGTGCATTTATTTGTTTGATTAAACACTTGTCAATTTTGACTCGAGCCAGTATTACATTCACATAACAGTCGCAAATAGCCCCATTATCAAACAAATCGTGATATATACTAATTAAGCCACTAAGTTCCGTCACGACAAGACTCTTTAGAACAATATTATCAAATGATAACATGGATCCTGGCTACTAACTTCGAAATTTGTCATCAAGCTTGAAATTGTTTCATCACCATCTGAGTCTCATGCACTACGCTTCGGACCGTGGACGCGCAATCGCGGCCTTCCTCTTTGTCATCGCCTTCATTCAAGAGTAAAACGAAAATTGCTTTCGCGCGTGGACCACTGATCCTACGTTTCCCGCTACGCGCACTCTTTCGCTTTTGACAAAACTCATATCTGTCACCGATTCGAAATGAAAATATTCAAGGTGTTCTACGACTCACGACCGACATCAGCTGAGTAAAGTGCAAGCGCCCGCAAATCAAGTGAAAACAATTCGACATTGCGTTATATATGTTGAAGATTTGCTTAAGTTAATACTGTGCACCGATAGATCAACATGCGATAATTAAGGTGATTATGTACAAGAAGGAAATTATCAATGAATAACGTTAACCTCCATGATCGACAAAAATCACTGGTCAGGATTACCCCGTTTCATTCACTTTGTCTCATGCCTCGCAAAGTCAATAATGGGAACAGATTCAAACAAAAAGACACATTTTGAATCTAACTCAAATAGAAAAGTGACGGTTTTTGAAAAGGTCACGCAGTAATTAATTGAAGGGAAAAAAATGAAACTCACACAATGCCGAAGTTAATTCCCTCTCACATCGCCATCATCGGGAAAACTTCCGGTGAAAGGAATTATGGGAGAGAACTCTGTATCATAAAATATTGAGAAAATACATGATATAAAAGTTATTTTTTTAATAGTAAACATTAATACATAGTGACTAAATTGCGAAAATTCATGTAAAATATTTAATTTCAGGATGTTTTAAGCATTTTGTAATCTTTAGCACTACTACGCATGCGTAGGGCCGGTGTGGCGAATTCCAAACATCACCAAGCAAGCCTTGGCTAACTCATGATACTGGCTTTCTAGATTTTCTTTGAGGATGAGGGCTGTACCAACCTGGGTCGACAAGGTGCACGACAAGGAGAAAACTGAGCAATGGTGAGAAAATCTGAATGATTGTGTTTGGTGGAAGTGAGCTATCTATGAACGATGCTTTTCTTTGGACTTGTCAAGTTGTATCTAATGACTCTCTAAGTCTCTTGTGGTCTTGCAAAAAGCAGAATAACATCAGAGCAGAGATGCATCTAACTGCTGAACACATTTGTGACGTGTGTTCTGTTAATGAGTCTTAGGAAAGGATATAAGGAAAGTTGTCGTTCGCGGATGCCATTAAAAAGTGTGCTCTCTGTTTGCCTGGAATAGTTTCGGAATATGCCAGAGACTGTCACTGCAGCGCACAGCGCCTAATAATAATTTTCCGTCAATATCATCGAGACATATATATAGCAAACAAAGTTTATACTGTCTTCCTCCCACCCGCCACTCCCATTCTTCGCTTTCTTTGAAAAGTAATGGTCTGGTTTTCAGGATATCAACATCAGATGTGTTCAATATAAAAATTATAAGATATCGAGGAGCAGTATGGATTTCTATCAAACAATCAGAAAAGCAGACCAGGATGACATGACTTTTAAATAAGTAATTGCTATCATGCTAGGTAATTATTATATTTCATCATCATATTAATTTTCATGGGAATACAGAAAACAGATCTCCACATGTGAGCAATGGTAAATGTCTGTCAGCCACTAACTCTTCCTTCATGCTTGTCCATTAGTGTCCACAATGATCATTCAGTCATCCAAGGCATGAGGGGATGCCCACACCATTCCAGACGTTAGCATGAACTACAACCCAAAGCTCAACATGTAAGTCTTCTTCTCTTGATTGGGATGGAGCAGGATGAGAAATAATTAATGGCTGCTTTGAAAGGATGCTCAGTGGTAATTGGATTTGTTTTGCAGATTTTCAGACTTTTCCCACAAGAGCACTCACTTGCAGAACCTCTTCCAGTACTTGAAACATATACATGTACAGAAGGATTATTTGTGTGCCTTTATCCTTGATTTACCAATGCACTCATGTCGTCCAAAAGAAAAGTGCATGGTTTTTGTTTTCTCTGTGCTTCCAGCATTTGGTCAGTATGCTTCGACCCCAGTGGCACGCAGATGATAGTGGCAGCAGGCAACCGGGTGCTGGTCTACGATCCGTCAGATGGAACCATGATCCAACCCCTCAAGGCTCACAAGGACACAGTCTATTGTGTGAGCTATTCCAAGAATGGCAAACGATTTGCATCTGGCTCAGCTGACAAGAGTGTCATCATCTGGACCAGCAAGCTGGAGGGAATCCTTAAATACACGTAAGATTAATGTACATCTCCTCATGCTTCTTAACTCATTGAGGCCGGAGTTTTCTCTGGTTCTGCATTCCCTTAGCGCCGCTTGGTCACTGTAGTGCCAAAACCAAATACCCACTTCCACGCTGGCCAGTCACTGTAATGCCAGTGAGTGACCCGCATGGGTCTGGCCTCAGAATCCTTGTTTATCACAGAGCCTGGCCCTGACCGTGAGAACCTGTCCCCCCTCCCCACGATGCAGAACATGCTGACGCATGCATTAACACATCTGGTCTCAGAAATCCCCTGGGTTTTCACTCTAATTTGAGATGGTGATGCAGGAGGAAGGAGAAGTCTAAAAATATTCCGGCAGTAGGGGATCCCAGTACACTCAAAACTCTGGCTCCACAGGGAGTGTAGGGTTTTGGCACTACAGTGACCAGCCGGCGCCAAGGGGTTAATGTTCTTAAAAAAGTGAGTATGAATTCCATAAAGATACAACCCGTTAATGCTGTGTTTTTATATGTCAGGTGGCCTTCCTGGTAGAGGGTTTGTCATGGATGTACACATTATTGCTGTGATTGTTGTCATTATCAATAATGGTAACTTGATTTTTCATTAACCCTTTTCTGACTAGGATTGTCTTAATGTTTGGGATGAGGGAGAATGAAAAAAATGCGCATATATATGCAAGATTTGGGAATTATTTGCTTTGTTTTCTTCTTTGTGTTTGAGATGTTTATTTCTTTCTGCCAGACAGTTGCAACAGTATCATACAATGTCTGCAGTGGCTAGCAAGTAACCCACAGTTTTATAGCTTACAAAGTCTGACATTCAGTCCAGTGCTGTATTCCAGTGTTTGATTCATACACCCACCGATGCCATAGAGAACCTGATCCACAACAGAGCAATGCATGACAGTTTGAGTCATTAACCCATTGCTTACGCAGCGCAAGGACGTGTTGCGATAACGCCAACACCCGTTGGCTACGTAGCGCAAGTACGTGTTGCGGTCGCTGTAATGCATTTTTCCTATCTCCGTGTCTGTTTCAAGGGAAGTAAATCGTACAGCTCTTTATTCTCTGTCCAGTGTGTGTTCGCTGGAGTTACCTTTTCTTTAGTATAGTCCCCGTGAGAAAGCTAGATGTAGTAGAAGCTACGCTCACCCTACGTCGGGTTTATGCGCTTGTCGACATGGCGCCGCGTTGTCGAAAGGTGATCGATCGGTGATGAAAATGACGAAGTATTAGAAGTGTGGATGGAAGAAGGGTCTGATATTGAAGATGTAGGTGGATATTGGACTTTTGAAGAAGATCTTTATGATTCTGATGCGGAAATAGTCCCAGTCAACGAGAATGAAGCGGTGGCTGACAGCGAAGACGAATCGATTTCGTGGCTGAAAGCGAAAACGAATTGACTTCGTCGCCGTCGCGTCAGAAAGAGAGGAAGAGATAGAAACGGTTTTTACAACAGACACAGACATCGATTCGGATGCAGAGGATGCCGAAAACCTTCTCTACTCCTCCAATGAACTGTACCACACAAAAGAGGACTATGCTGAGTAGGGTGCCTTCTTTCTCTCAGGTCATTTGAGACTTTTCTTCTATTCAAACAGAGACAGATTGCAGTGAGTAAGTGTATATTTTCTGATTTCCCCTCTCTGACTTGCTAAAAAAAATCTTTTTCAAGCATTTTTTTATCCTGTAGTCAATCATTCATCAATATAGTTTGATGTGGAAATACTGATTTCAGAACTGTTGTGCAAAATTTATCTCTTGACTATTATTACAATACATTAGGTGTAAAAAAAAAAGAAAATCAAAATTGCATGTACCTGGTGTTAAAAAACAAATTTCCCCAATTTTCTTACTGCATATTGTAACTATCCAGCACTTCAGCTAGAAAGTGCAAATGATTATCTTTCTTGTGGTACCAACCATTAAACAGTTATTCTAAATTTGGACTTTGTGTGATTTTTTGAAAACTTGCAAAAACACTGCGTACACAGGTAAAGTTCCTAATGCTATCCCTGCGTAAGCAATGAGTTAAAACACTGACACTTTGCAGAGTCTGGCCCACAGCCCAATGAAGTAAGGCAACAACAACAACAACAACAACAACAACAACAACAAAAGTTGTGGTTATGGTAACCTGACTGATCTTTTTTTTCTCCTGCCGACCCTAAACTTGTTAAAAAATCGTGCCCCCAAAATTAATAACTTTGATGGTAAGAAACAAACTATGCTGTCTCATCTTCCATGCCTTATGCATACTCAGCAAGTCCACTATTTATGTTTTAAAAAGTGTGTTCAGCAAAATAGAAACTTCAATTATGATCATTCTGGCCTCTTCTATTAAAACAATTCATGTATTATAAGTAAAAAAGTTCAGGTTGACCTACTGACCCAATTTTTATTGTTGCAATGTTACTGTAACCACAACTATTATTTCTTTTGGCCGTATGCAGTGTTGTGTATCACAGATGTGTTTCCATCCTGCAGGCACAACGATGCCATACAGTGTCTGTCATACAACCCAGTATCTCACCAGCTGGCCAGTTGTGCCATCACAGACTTTGGTGAGTTTGTCCATTCCCTCCCCCGCAGAGATGGCCGTCTTGTGTGCAAGATGCACAGAAGGATAGCAGTACCTGAGGCTGGGTTGCAGTCTGTGCAAGATGCTTTGATGAAAAGTTTGATTTTATCTTAAGAGTGTAACCCTGCTTCAAGCTGTATGTGTGGTTTTCTCAAGTCAGATCCACTAAGAGAGCAAGGTATTCTCTGGTCAACAGTAACTTGCTGATGAGAGTTTTTCCTACAATTTTTGGTTCTGAGAGTGGTTGATTTTTTTACTCACATGCGAAGCAAAAGTGAGTCTATGTACTCACCCGTTTCGTCAGGCCGGGCGGCCGGGCGACCAAAAACTTTAACGTTGGATTTTTCTTGGAGTCTATTAAGTCTATCAATACCAAATGTGGCATGATGGTGTATGATGACAAGGCCTAAAAAACATACATAGTGACTTGTCCTTGCTTCAAGGTCAAGGTCGCAGGGGCCATAAATGTTGTCTAAAAAACAGTCATTTTTCACATTTTCTCAATTTTCTCTGAAGTTTTTAAGATTGGATACCTGACCTATATATGGTATATAGGGCAAAGTAAGCCCTATCTTTTGATACCAGTTTGGTTGACCTTGCTTCAAGGTCACGGTCACAGGAGCTCTTCAAAGTTGGATTGTATACATATTTTGAAGTGACCTTGACCCTGAACTATGGAAGATAACTGTTTCAAACTTAATAATTATGTGGGGCACATGTTATACTTTCATCATGAGACACATTTGGTCACATATCATGAAGGTCAAGGTCACCTTGACCCTTATGAAATGTGACCAAAATGGGGTAGTGAACCACTAAAAGTGACCATATCTCATGGTAGAAAGTGCCAATAAGCACCATTGTGCTTCCTATGTCTTGAATTAACAGCTTTGTGTTGCATGACCTTGGTTGACCTTGGGTCAAGGTCACATGTATTTTGGTAGGAAAAAAGTGTAAAGCATTTCTTAGTGTATGATGTCATTGATAGGTTTACTTGTTTGACCTTGACCTTGAAGGTCACCTGAAGGTCAAGGTCATATAAAGGTCAAGGTCAAGCATGTGAGTCGTATGGGCTTTGCCCTTCTTGTTTGTGTTAGAGCTGTTTCCAATGGGTTTTTTGGGGATGAGAAACATATTCCAGTCTATTAATAACATAATTAATTTTTCCCCAGTCCTCAGTATTGCATTTGAAGGTTGTTTTTGATTTTGAGACTTGATGCTTGTCAATGGAAAAGATAGAGTGGAACGACACTGTAGTGATAAGAAAACCTGAGTGGTCTTCCTTTGCCTAGGGCTGTGGTCTCCTGAGCAGAAGAGTGTAGCCAAGCACAAAGTCAACAGCCGCATCACCTGCTGCAGCTGGACCAATGACGGCCAGTATCTGGCTCTTGGCCTCTACAATGGCTTGGTCAGCATCAGAAACAAGGTGAGAGGATACCATTCCTGGTTGCAGAGAGAGGAGGCATTCCTTCCCTCTGCCTCCCTGCCTGTACCTTTTAACATACAGCTTTAGTTTTGGATCCTGGATTACAAACTGCCAGTTGTGCATGTCTGCAGTTGAAAAAGTGCATTTCATGTTGAGCTAAATTTCTTAGAGGGAGGAAAAAAGAAAATGGGTTTCAGCAGGTGGTAGAAGAGGAAATGATATTTAGTGATGAGGAACTGATCATGCGGCACTGCTTGTACGTATGGATTGATATATTGATGAGTGCTGTTTGTGTTACATCACCATGCAAAGGTGCCTGGTGACGGAAAAGGAGTTTGGATGAGGCTGTTTTACAGTTGTCCCGAGTCCATATTTCGAGTTGTCTACTCTTTATTGACAATTTAGATTTTGTCACTCTGCATCTAATGTTTGCATCTTTCACTGAAATCTGTTGTATTGTTTTAGTGTTCTTATCATTTTGTGTAAACTTGTGCATTGAGGGAGTTTTAAAGAATTTTGATCTATTAGGGCAATGAGCCTTAAATTGAAAGAAGTTGCTTTTTTTCAGCCTACTACTTCTAAACTTTTGACAGGAACTTGGCCAACCATGCACTGAGTGATGTGTATTTCAGAGTGGAGAGGAAAAGGTGAAGATAGAGAGGCCTGGTGCAACCACTGCCCCCATCTGGTCCCTGTCTTGGAACCCCTCCAGGTAAATTTATTTCCGCTTCTTTTTTCATGTCCAGTCTGTTGCTGTTGCTTTGTAGCATTGCAAGACATTTTGCTTGTTTCTTTGCCTGTTGATTGGGGTAAGCATGTGTGTGCATGCCTATGTGTGTCTGTTTTTGTGTGTGTTAGAGAGAGAACCAGACCTGGGTACTCGTACCAATTATGCGTATTAATACGGGAGAAAAAAATGGAATACGAAAATTACGCATGCCTCTGAAAAAATACGGTGAAAAAATAAATGCAGCTTGTGCGTATTCGTAAATGTGCAATTTCGCATGATAAAGTGCATGTCTGGCACAGAGAGCTGGTCATGACTCTTTGCCATGGAGCAGTTTGTATCCGGCAGTTTCATTGGTCGACAGTAATCGACTGACCATTCAGGGCCAATCATAGTGCTCCTACCAACAACGCTCTGTTTCCGGAAAAGTTTGAGTGGCACTCACAGTCTGTGAGAAAGCTCACAGTCACCATGCCAAAAAGAAAAGGAATTTTGCCTCCAAGCAGCGCAAAAAAGACAAAGCGAGATCAGGTTTTTCTGCCAAAGTATCGGCGAAAGATGTGCATCATGCGAGATGCAATTATTGCAACTGTGACTTCAGTATTTCCCATTCTGGATACTTTGACATCGCCCGTCACTGTTCTAGGAAAGATCACAAACAAGTCGAGGCAGAAAAGGAAAAAGCAGGCATTCCGAAGCTGGACAATTTTCTTGTTTCAAAGTCTGTAACATCGGGAGAGGAGAAAAACGCACAGTAAAATAATACGCACAGTAAAAAAAAATACACATATGATATCTGAACCAGTGAGTACGCAGAGGCAAAATTTGGGGTACCCAGGTCTGGAAAACTAGTTTGCCCTAATGCTTGAAATTGTATTTTAAGTTTTGAAATTGTTGCCATTGAAACTTTGCTGAAGGTTTACTTTGTTTCCACAGAGAGGAGCCTTATGATGTGCTGGCTATAGCAGACTGGGGACAGAAACTTGCCTTCTACCAGCTCTCTGGCAAGCCTGTAAGTCCCTCATCTGTCTCCCCCTCTATCTGCAGCAGCCATTGATAGATTTGAACTGACCCCAAGTCTGTTTGACTCATAAGTTTAAGGAATGCACTGGAATGTAGCTTACTCTCAAGGGAGAAAGTGGCACTACTATAGTGTGTCTTGTTCAGTGGATCCAGAGTGACTTAGGATCTTTGGCTGCAGTTTTTGACTCACATGCGAAGCAAAAGTGAGTCTATGTACTGAGCCGTGTCGTCCGTCCGTCCGGGCGTCCGTCCGGGCGTCCGGGCGTAAAAAACTTAAACGTTGGATTTTTCTCGGAGACTATTAAGTCTATCAACACCAAATGTGGCATGATGGTGTATGATGACAAGGCCTCAAAAAACATACATAGTGACTTGACCTTGCTTCAAGGTCAAGGTCACAGGAGCCATAAATGTGGTCTCAAAAACAGTCATTTTTCACATTTTCCCAATTTTCTCTCATGTTATTAAGAATGGCGACCTTAGCTACAAGTGGTATATAGGTCAAAGCAAGCCCTATCTTTTGATACCAGTTTGGTTGACCTTGCTTCAAGGTCAAGGTCACAGGAGCTCTTCAAAGTTGGATTGTATACATATTTTGAAGTGACCTTGACCCTGAACTATGGAAGATAACTGTTTCAAACTTAATAATTATGTGGGGCACATGTTATACTTTCATCATGAGACAAATTTGTTCACATATCATCAAGGTCAAGGTCACTTTGACCCTTATGAAATGTGACCAAAATGGGGTAGTGAACCACTAAAAGTGACTATATCTCATGGTAGAAAGTGCCAATAAGCACCATTGTGCTTCCTATGTCTTGAATTAACAGCTTTGTGTTGCATGACCTTGGATGACCTTGACCTTGGGTCAAGGTCACATGTATTTTGGTAGGAAAAATGTGTAAAGCATTTCTTTGTGTATGATGTCATTGGTAGGTTTAGTTGTTTGACCTTGACCTTGAAGGTCACCTGAAGGTCAAGGTCATATAAAGGCCAAGGTCATATAAAGGCCAAGGTCATATAAAGGTCAAGGTCAAGCATGTGAGTCGTATGGGCTTTGCCCTTCTTGTTTTCTTTTGAAGTTAATTGTGTCTTTATCCACTGTTCATGGAGCACCAGAGGAAGGGAGAGAGAAGAAATTAAACTACTGATAACTGCAGGCAAATATGACATTCACATGCCAATGGTGTAATGCACTGCTGAGTACCTGATTTAGATGTACATGTATCTGGTGTCATGGCTGGATGGCCAAGAAAAGGTTTCCCACCAGGGTGAGCCACTCAGAAGAGATTACCAGGTGTGACTGCATGCTCTGTAGTTTCTGACCTGGGTGATAATAGCAACCCCATATATATTTTGTTGTTTTTCTCATTCTCTAAGGCCAAAATAAAGTTGTGGTTACAGTAACATGGTCAAAAAAGGGTGGGTAAGGGGGTGGTAGGCAGGCCTGAGCTTTCATTTAATTAAAAAATGTTGTTTTGTAAGAGGCCAAATTGAACATAAATCAAGTTTCTCTTTTGCTGGAAATTTTTTTCTCTCAAAATTTAAGTAGTGGATTCCGTGAGTACTTGTAGGGCAGGGGAAATGGAATGGCGCACAGTTTGTTGTTTACCGACAATTAAAAAATTTTCATGATGAAAAAAAGTTTAGGATTGGCAGGGGAAAAAATGATTGGTTGGGTTACCATAACTACAACTTTTTCCTTTTTTAACTCACATGCGAAGCAAAAGTGAGTCAATGTACTCACCTGTTTCGTCCGTCCGGGCGTCCGTTTAAAACTTTAACGTTGGATTTTTCTCGGAGACTATTAAGTCTATCAACACCCAATTTGGCATGTTGGTGTATGATGACAAGGCCTCCAAAAACATACATAGTGACTTGACCTTGCTTCAAGGTCAAGGTCGCAGGGGCCATAAATGTCTAAAAAAACAGCCATTGTTCACATTTTTGACTCACATGCGAAGCAAAAGTGAGTCTATGTACTCAGCCGTGTCGTCCGTCCGTCCGGGCGTCCGGGCGTAAAAAACTTAAACGTTGGATTTTTCTCGGAGACTATTAAGTCTATCAACACCAAATGTGGCATGATGGTGTATGATGACAAGGCCTCAAAAAACATACATAGTGACTTGACCTTGCTTCAAGGTCAAGGTCACAGGAGCCATAAATGTGGTCTCAAAAACAGTCATTTTTCACATTTTCCCAATTTTCTCCCACGTTATTGAGAATGGCGACCTTAGCTACAAGTGGTATATAGCCCTATCTTTTGATACCAGTTTGGTTGACCTTGCTTCAAGGTCACAGGAGCTCTTCAAAGTTGGATTGTATACATATTTTGAAGTGACCTTGACCCTGAACTATGGAAGATAACTGTTTCAAACTTAATAATTATGTGGGGCACATGTTATACTTTCATCATGAGACACATTTGTTCACATATCATCAAGGTCAAGGTCACTTTGACCCTTATGAAATGTGACCAAAATGGGGTAGTGAACCACTAAAAGTGACTATATCTCATGGTAGAAAGTGCCAATAAGCACCATTGTGCTTCCTATGTCTTGAATTAACAGCTTTGTGTTGCATGACCTTGGATGACCTTGACCTTGGGTCAAGGTCACATGTATTTTGGTAGGAAAAATGTGTAAAGCATTTCTTTGTGTATGATGTCATTGGTAGGTTTAGTTGTTTGACCTTGACCTTAAAGGTCACCTGAAGGTCAAGGTCATATAAAGGTCAAGGTCAAGCATGTGAGTCGTATGGGCTTTGCCCTTCTTGTCTCAATTTTCTCTGAAGTTTTTGAGATTGGATACCTGACCTATATATGGTATATAGGGCAAAGTAAGCCCTATCTTTTGATACAAGTTTGGTTGACCTTGCTTCAAGGTCAAGGTCACAGGAGCTCTTCAAAGTATCATGCCAGTAAATGAAACATGTTGAAGAATTATATTTTGATGGTAAAATAAAGACTTTTGTGTTATGTATTGTTTCAAAAGCTCCCTGTAATTAGTGTTAATTGCCTCATTTTATCCGTAATAAACACACCTAAACCCTTGCAGAACCCCTTCATGTTATATACCGTTAGAAAGACCGCTCTCTCGGCGTTCCCGCTCTGTGGATGTCGAAGAAAAATAATGTCAGCTATTTTTGGAAATGGAGTTTGAAATACCGTTGCTAAGGTGTTTAATGTCTGAAGAGGGTAAATTTTCTGAGACCGTTTTTTCAAAATGACCGATGCTTCAGTACCCAACTTGAAATGCCTGTAACTTCTATTCTAATTAACTCACACTGTTCATTCTTATATCAAAACAAACAGAAATGAATGCAGAATTCAAAAATATTAAAACCCTATTTTGTCCAAAAATCGACTTAGCACTGGTTTTGTCGTGGCTGGTCACATATTTTGAAGTGACCTTGACCCTGAACTATGGAAGATAACTGTTTCAAACTTAATAATTATGTGGGGAACATGTTATACTTTCATCATGAGACACATTTGGTCACATATCATGAAGGTCAAGGTCACTTTGACCCTTATGAAATGCGACCAAAATGGGGTAGTGAACCACTAAAAGTGACCATATCTCATGGTAGAAAGTGCCAATAAGCACCATTGTGCTTCCTATGTCTTGAATTAACAGCTTTGTGTTGCATGACCTTGGATGACCTTGACCTTGGGTCAAGGCCACATGTATTTTGGTAGGAAAAATATGTAAAGCATTTCTTAGTGTATGATGTCATTGGTAGGTTTAGTTGTTTGACCTTGACCTTGAAGGTCACCTGAAGGTCAAGGTCATGCAAAGGCCAAGGTCAAGCATGTGAGTCGTATGGGCTTTGCCCTTCTTGTTTTACCTAATCTTGTTCAACTTTTCCACACATGAAAAAAATTATACCTCTTGCTATGAATTTGACATTCTGTGTTTACTATATTCATGGGAGATAGCTATGCTTTTTCTGAGGATATGAACCTGTAATAATTATTGTGGTAGTGGTAATAGTAACAGACAGTATAGTAGCCAGAGAAGTAGCAATAGTAGCAACCGTTATTGTAGCAGCAGCAATAGTAGTGATAGTAGTTGTTGTGAGACTAGTAAGTTGAAGGAAAAGTAGCCCTGCTAGCAATAGTAATAGAAATAGTACTAATACAAATGATAGCAATACTAGGAGTAGTGATGGAAGTAGTAGAAGTTTGAGTAATGATGTTGACTGTGAGTTGTCCTTTGTCATGCCTACAGCTGGGCAAAGACAGACAGCTGGGCTACGACCCTTGCGTGGTCAGCTGGTTTTCCCGCGGTGAGTACGTAGTGATTGGCGGCTCCAACAAGCAATGCTCGCTGCACACCAAGGAGGGGGTCAAACTTGGGGTCATCGGGGAACAGACTTCATGGGTGTGGTGCAGCGCTGTCAAGCCCGACTCAAACTACGTGGTGAGTGCTGTGTGGTGGTTGTAAAGAAGATACTGGTGATGATGATGGTACTGAATGCTTCAGTCTTGATGCAGAAAGGAAGAAGAAGAAGAAGAAGAAGAAGAAGAAGAAGAAGAAGAAGAAGAAGAAGAAGAGGAGGGGGAGTGGAGTTTTATGTCCTATTAGCCTTTGTAGGCCATGTGAGGCCGTTTTATTAAAAAAATTATTGGAGCTGGTTAAAAATAGAGCAAGTCAAGTTTCCATTTCTCCAGCTGTATGTCTTTCATAAATCACATCAGGAGACATGGTGAGTCTATTCTTACCTCCATCCAACAGCAGGTTGATGAAGAAGGAGGAGGAGAGGAGAAGAAAGAAAGAAAGAAAAGTGATGATTATGGTTATAGTGGTGAATATGGTGGTGATGATAATGTTGATGATAATGATGATGATAATGATAGTAGGGATGATGATAAAATCCTGCTGTATGATCTTAGTATAGTAAGTGTGTTTTCTGACTTTGGAGAGCATATTTTGGTCCTGTTGCTACTATTGATGAATTGTTATTCCAACTACCTTTGCCTGGTGTTATAGATGTGAAACATTAACTCCATTGAAGTAGGAAATGATGTCTGGAGGAGGAGGAGGAGGAGGAGGAGGAGGAGGAGGAGGAGGAGGAGGAGGAGGAGGAGGAGGAGGGGGAGGAGGAGGAGGGGGAGGAGAAGAAGAAGAAGAAGAAGAAGAAGAAGAAGAAGAAGAAGAAGAAGAAGAAGAAGAAGAAGAAAATTTGATCATTATGATGACAACTATGATAATCTTGGCTACAGAAACAATCCCAGCAGAGATAGAGTAAGTGTGTTTCCAGCACTGGTGACAAGGTGGCTGGGTGTTGCAGGTGGTGGGTTGTCAGGACGGCACCCTGGCCTACTACCAGCTCGTCTTCAGCACTGTGCATGGACTGTACAAGGACCGCTATGCCTACAGAGACAACATGACAGATGTCATCATTCAGCACCTCATCACTGACCAGAAAGGTAGCAACCTCACAACAGTACTGTGTGGTAGATGGTAGATTGTAAAAGCCCTAAGGCTTATGATAGGAGTCCTTATGAAATCATTTTATGTTGAGCATTTGATTTAGGACTCTCGAGGTGGTGATTGCAGCTGGTGACAATGTGATGATGAGCTTGTATTTGTTTGGTTTTTCAACAGTTTAAACCAAATAGTGCCCTTTTGAAGGGGCGCAGAATACTTCAAGTAATTTTTTACTCACATGCGAAGCAAAAGTGAGTATGTACTGA
Organism: Theodoxus fluviatilis; assembly: GCA_034096865.1. Classification (NCBI taxonomy): domain Eukaryota; kingdom Metazoa; phylum Mollusca; class Gastropoda; order Cycloneritida; family Neritidae; genus Theodoxus; species Theodoxus fluviatilis. The sequence goes on from JAWQFJ010001305.1 coordinate 151,335, forward strand.
CCAGTTTCGTCCGTCCGGGCGTCCGTAAAAAATTTAACGTTGGATTTTTCTCGGAGACTATTAAGTCTATCAACACCCAATTTGGCATGATGGTGTATGATGACAAGGCGTCAAAAAACATACATAGTGACTTGACCTTGCTTCAAGGTCAAGGTCGCAGGGGCCGTAAATGTTGTCTAAAAACAGCCATTTTTCACATTTTCCCAATTTTCTCTGAAGTTTTTGAGATTGAATACCTGACCTATTTATGGTATATAGGGCAAAGTAATCCCTATCTTTTGATACCAGTTTGATTGACCTTGCTTCAAGGTCAAGGTCATAGGAAGTCTTTAAAGTTGGATTGTATACATATCTTGAATGGAAGATAACTCTTCCAAACTTCATAACATTGTAGTACACATGTTATCCTTTCATACTAGGTCACCTGTGTCGTCCGTCCGGGCGTCCGTAAAAAACTTCAACGTTGGATTTTTCTCGGAGACTATTAAGTCTATCAACACCCAATTTGGCATGATGGTGTATGATGACAAGGCGTCAAAAAACATACATAGTGACTTGACCTTGCTTCAAGGTCAAGGTCGCAGGGGTCGTAAATGTTGTAAAAAAAACAGCCAATTTTCACATTCTCTCAGCATGTGAGTCGTGTGGGCTTTGCCCTTCTTGTTCCTGCTTCCATTGCTCAGGATGATTCATTTTTTTCCCAGAGCTAAATTTATAGCAACTGCTTCTGCCCTGCATGAAGTTCTATAAGATCTGATCATGTCCATTCAGTGTCCAGCCATAGCCACACTAAGAAGGTTTGTCATGGTGCCAAACTGCTGCCAGTGGTGGTGAGAGGCACCCATGCCTTGCTGTTTTTTTTAAGCCCATGTGGCAAAAAAAGTGAAATAACACTTCTTTCCATGATGCTCTGTTGATTAAATAATGATTTCCTAGTTGAGATGTGGTTATTCATTGAATTACTTGTCTGCAAATAGGAGTGTACATGTGGCTTTTTTCCTTAAATTTTACAGTGAGAATCAAATGCCGAGATCTTGTGAAGAAGATTGCAATCTACAGACACAGACTTGCAGTAAGTTAAAGTTTACATTCCTTCTTCTTCCTCCTCCTTGTTCTCCTTCTCCTCCTCCTCCTCTCTCCTCTCCTCCTTTCTCCTCTCCTCCTCTCTCCTCTCCTCCTCTCTCCTCTCTTCCTCTCTCCTCTCCTCCTCTCTCCTCTCTTCCTCTCTCCTCTCCTCCTCTCTCCTCTCCTCCTCTCTCCTCTCCTCCTCTATCCTCTCCTCCTCTTTCCTCTCCTCTCTCCTCCTCCTCTCTCCCCTCCTCCTCCTCTCTCCTCTTTTCCTCTCTCCTATCCTCCTCTCTCCTCTTTTCCTCTCTCCTATCCTCCTCTGTCCTCTCCTCTCTCCTCTCCTCCTCTCTCCTCTCCTCCTCTCTCCTATCCTCCTCTCTCCTCTCCTCCTCTCTCCTCTTTTCCTCTCTCCTCTCCTCCTCTCTCCTCTCCTCCTCTCTCCTCTCCTCCTCTCTCCTCTCCTCCTCTCTCCTATCCTCCTCTCTCCTCTCCTTATCTCTCCTCTCCTTCTCTCTCCTCTCCTCCTCTCTCCTATCCTCCTCTCTCCTCTCCTCCTCTCTCCTCTCCTCCTCTCTCCTATCCTCCTCTCTCCTCTCCTCCTCTCTCCTCTCCTCTCTCCTCTTTTCCTCTCTCCTATCCTCCTCTCTCCTCTCCTCCTCTCTCCTCTCCTCCTCTCTCCTCTCCTCCTCTCTCCTATCCTCCTCTCTCCTCTCCTCCTCTCTCCTATCCTCCTCTCTCCTCTCCTCCTCTCTCCTCTTTTCCTCTCTCCTATCCTCCTCTCTCCTCTCCTCCTCTCTCCTCTCCTTATCTCTCCTCTCCTCCTCTCTCCTCTCCTTATCTCTCCTCTCCTCCTCTCTCCTCTCCTCCTCTCTCCTATCCTCCTCTCTCCTCTCCTCCTCTCTCCTCTTTTCCTCTCTCCTATCCTCCTCTCTCCTCTCCTTATCTCTCCTCTCCTCCTCTCTCCTCTCCTCCTCTCTTCTATCCTCCTGTCTCCTCTCCTCCTCTCTCCTCCTCTCTCCTCTCCTCCTCTCTCCTCTCTCCTCTCCTCCTCTCTCCTCTCCTCCTCTCTCCTCTCCTTATCTCTCCTCTCCTCCTCTCTCCTCTCCTCCTCTCTCCTATCCTCCTCTCTCCTCTCCTCCTCTCTCCTCTTTTCCTCTCTCCTATCCTCCTCTCTCCTCTCCTCCTCTCTCCTCCTCTCTCCTCTCCTCCTCTCTCCTCTCTCCTCTCCTCCTCTCTCCTCTCCTCCCCTCTCCTCTCCTCCCCTCTCCTCTCCTCCCCTCTCCTCTCCTCCTTCCTCCTCCTCCTCTCCTCTGCCTCCTCTTCTCTCCTCCGCCTTCTCCTCCTCCGCCTCCTCCTCCTCCGCCTCCTCCTCCTCCGCCTCCTCCTCCTCACCACCACTTAGATCTTCGCTGGCTGCTGTCGACTGAAGTTGAATCATTGCAATACAGTGATGTCATGGTGTGACAATTGTCTATGCATGATAAAACATTTCCTCTGTATTTCAGACTACTGACATGGATAATTTACTCCAAGTCATCTTTGGATACTTATATGATTTTTAAGTCGTGCATTTGAATTTAACAAATACTTGCAAGCATGTCTGTTTCCAAATTTACTCCATAACCAACACAGACAGTGGCCTTTACTTTTAAGAGAGACATGGTTTGTCATGCCTTTCCACTGATTAATTTCCCATATGGAAAGGGAAAATGATGCTGCATCCTATACAGCATAGGACTTCTCTGCTCTTAGTAAGGATGCTTTGTTTTAACACATAATGTCCCATATCCCTTTTCTTCACTCCTCACTGCCATTCCTAAATCCACACAGCATTCAGCTAAGCCCCAGTTACTCCTTCTCGTGTTTCTCTTCTTTGACTCTATGTTCTAAGTGTATCATCTAGGGAGGACTTTGGCGCAGATTTGCCTCGTTCCTCGGATGGTCCATAGATTTACGAGTTTGAGTTGAAATGCAGGGGAGCTAGCTTTCACCTTTGATAGGCAGCTTGAGATAGTATGGGTGAAGTGGTGAGGATGGCGTACTTTGTAATGGGATCTTATACATTAATATGCTGTTTATCTGTGGTGTTTCAGGTGCAGCTGCCAGACCGCATCGTGGTCTATGAGTTGTATTCTGACGATGCTGCCGACATGCACTACCGTGTAAAGGAGAAGATCAACAAGAAGTTCGAATGCAATTTGCTTGTGGTGTGTGCACAGCACATCATCCTCTGCCAGGTGGGTGCCCGTCTTCCTGTCTGCTACACTCTGCCCATGCGTGTCTCTCATCCACAAGGAGATGGACTTTTGGGGCTGTGTGTGTTGGAGGCTCAGAGATTCAATATTTGAGTGTGTCTTAGGAGACGTTACATGTGTCAAGCAGTTTTGGCCTCATAAAATCTGATCTAATAAACATATTGGTTTTCTCTCTCTATTATCTACAGTGTGCTGTCTGCTGGCTCTTAAAATGCAGTATTTTGAGGATTAAAAAAGTAAATATATAAAACAGAACTTTGGGGTTTCCAAAAACAAATACACTTAGTATTTGATATGAGAAGTGCATGTTTGAGTAAATGAGCGATTTTAATCCTCTTTGCAACCTTTGCACGTTGCTTGGTGTTTTGGATGGAAAACTGCTTTTATGAATCCACTATCAGTTGTTATGATGTGAACATTCCATATTACCTCTGATGAGTTTTTCATTGACCATCTTTGAGTGCCAGTTCAGGGGCAGAAGATGTTTCTGTAATGAAGTTTCTGGGTCCCTGACCTCCCGGAGCAGTGCCCTTCGCTATGCCGATTCCCCTGAGCCCTACATGGCAATACATGTATGTATATGTGTGTGTGTGTAGGAGAAGCGGCTGCAGTGCCTGAGTTTCCAGGGCATCACGGAGCGGGAGTGGATCATGGAGTCCCACATCCGCTACATCAAGGTCATCGGGGGCCCGCCCAGCCAGGAGGGCCTGCTTGTTGGCCTCAAGAACGGACAGGTGAGCACTGACCTCTGGATGAGTGCATGCATGTCTTACGGGAGAGTGTTGATTAGGGTCGTGTTGCTTACACTTGGAATCTTGTAAGATTTTGCTAGGAATAGGCCGGTGTCAACATGTCAACATGGTGAAGGAAATGTAAAAGGAGTAAAATATTTTACGCATGCTGACATCGGCCTATTATTTGCCAACTAGGCAGGCTCAACAAAGCACTCCAGAGGGTGTTTACTTGTTCAGGGCCCGTATTCACAACGGCGATTTATCGGCGATTTATTTTAACCCCGATTTATCTCTAAACTCAGACGATTCTAACTGCCTGTTCCGCTCTCCCTTGGCTGGAAACCAGTATATATAGCAAAGCGCAACCTAGGATCCTCTGACGAGCATACCTTATCTAACCGATCAAGATAACGCGCGGCTAGGGGAAAAATCGAGTGTTAAAAAGATAAATCGCCGTTGTGAATACGGGCCCAGGGATATTTGTTTAGTTGTGGCCTCAAAACAAAAGGGCACACTTGTTCATGAATCCTGTGTGATGAGAAAATGCCTCTCATAAAATTTAGAAACCATTTAATGGGAAGATGCCTGTTGTGAAAGAAAACTTCACCGTGCATAGCTCGGTCATTGTTTATTCCCCATTGGAAAGAGATTTTCTGTCAAGCAGGGTCCCTTTATTTTCTCACTTCTGATTCATACTGACTTCTCTATCCAGTATGGAAACTGCATTCTTATTGTTTGAATCTGACTTCTCAATCCAGTATGGATACTACATCCTTATTGTTGGAATCTGATTTCTTAATCCAGTATGGATACTACATTCTTATTGTACTTCTCAATCCAGTATGGATTCTACATTCTTATTGTTTGAATCTGACTTCTCTATCCAGTATGGATACTACATTCTTATTGTTTGAATCTGACTTCTCTATCCAGTATGGATACTGCATTCTTATTGTTGGAATCTGACTTCTCTATCCAGTATGGATACAACATTCTTATTGTTTGAATCTGACTTCTCTATCCAGTATGGATACTACATTCTTATTGTTTGAATCTGACTTCTCTATCCAGTATGGATACTACATTCTTATTGTTTGAATCTGACTTCTCTATCCAGTATGGATCCTGCATTCTCATGATTTTCAAACTATCCTCAGCAGCAGCAGCGTCGTCGTCGTCCTCCTCCTCCTCCTCCTCCTCCTCCTCCTCCTCCTCCTCCTCCTCCTCCTCCTCCTCCTCCTCCTCCTCCTCCTCCTCCTCCTCCTCCTCCTCCTCCTCCTTCTCCTTCTCCTCCTCCTCTTCCTCCTCCTCCTCCTCCTCCTCCTCCTCCTCCTCCTCCTCCTCCTCCTCCTCCTCCTCCTCCTCATTATCATCGTCATCATTATCATCATCATCATCATCATCACCATCATCACCATCATGCCACCACCACCACCACCACCACCACCACCACCACCACCACCACCACCACCACCACCACCACCACCACCACCCACCCACCCCACCACCACCAACACCACCACCACCCACCACCACTGACCACCACCACTACCACCACCACCACCACCACCACCACCACCACCACCACCACCACCACCACCACCACCACCACCACCACCACAACCACCACCACCACCACAACCACCACAACAACCACCACACCACCACCACAACCACCACAACCACCACCACCACCACCACCACCACCACCACCACCACCACCACCACCACCACCACAACCACCACCACCACCACCACCACCACCACCACCACCACCACCACCACCACCACCACCACCACCACCACCACCACCACCACCACCACCACAACCACCACCACAACCACCACAACAACCACCACCACAACCACCACCACCACCACCACCACCACCACCACCCCCCATCACCACTGACCACCACCATCACAATAACGCAAAGAGTGCATGCTCTGCCACATATGGAATCTGGCTCAGTGTACAGCAGATTTCAATTCATTTTTAGCAATTTTGAATACTTTATTATCAAAAACATGTGTAAACAGCATTCGCTGAATGACAGAAGCTCAGGTTTTTTTACTCACATGCGAAGCAAAAGTGAGTCTATGTACTCACCCGTTTCGTCCGTCCAGGCGTCCGGGCGTCCGGGCATCCGGTCCGGGCGTCCGAAAACTTTAACGTTGGATTTTTCTCGGAGACTATTAAGTCTATCAATACCAAATGTGGCATGATGGTGTATGATGACAAGGCCTCAAAAAACATACATAGTGACTTGTCCTTGCTTCAAGGTCAAGGTCACAGGGGCCATAAATGTTGTCTAAAAAACAGTCATTTTTCACATTTTCTCAATTTTCTCTGAAGTCTTTGAGATTGGATACCTGACCTAAATATGGTATATAGGGCAAAGTAAGCCCTATCTTTTGATACCAGTTTGGTTGACCTTGCTTCAAGGTCAAGGTCACAGGAGCTCTTCAAAGTTGGATTGTATACATATTTTGAAGTGACCTTGACCCTGAACTATGGAAGATAACTGTTTCAAACTTAATAATTATGTGGGGCACATGTTATACTTTCATCATGAGACACATTTGGTCACATATCATCAAGGTCAAGGTCACTTTGACCCCTATGAAATGTGACCAAAATGGGGTAGTGAACCACTAAAAGTGACCATATCTCATGGTAGAAAGTGCCAATAATCACCATTGTGCTTCCTATGTCTTGAATTAACAGCTTTGTGTTGCATGACCTTGGATGACCTTGACCTTGGGTCAAGGTCACATGTATTTTGATAGGGAAAATGTGTAAAGCATTTCTTAGTGTATGATGTCATTGCTAGGTTTAGTTGTTTGACCTTGACCTTGAAGGTCACCTGAAGGTCAATGTCATATAAAGGTCAAGGCCATGTAAAGGTCAAGGTCAAGCATGTGAGGCGTATGGGCTTTGCCCTTCTTGTTTTAGTAGTAAGGTTCTACAGACTGTTCATGCTGCACAGGAAAATGTCGTGTGTCCCAATGTTTTGTTGGCTGATGTTTCTGTTGTTGGTCTCATCAGGGAGTTAGATCAGATCTACATCATGGAGACTAGAGGTCTGTTTTTGTGGACAATGGATACATAACAAGAATAATTTTCTTTCTCTGATATTTTAGATCCTGAAGATCTTTGTGGACAATGCGTTCCCCATCCCCCTGCTGAAGCAGAACACCTCAGTCCGATGCTTGGACCTGAGCTGCAGCCGAAACAAGCTGGCCGTGGTGGATGAGAACAACATCTGCCTGGTGTACGACCTGGCCACCAAGGACCTGCTCTTCCAGGTCTGTAGTGACTTGGACCTCTGTACTGGATGACTGCTCTTCCAGGTCTGTAGTGACTCGGGCCTCTGTACTGGATGACTGCTCTTCCAGGTCTGTAGTGACTCGGGCCTCTGTACTGGATGACTGCTCTTCCAGGTCTGTAGTGACTCGGGCCTCTGTACTGGATGACTGCTCTTCCAGGTCTGTAGTGACTCGGGCCTCTGTACTGGATGACTGCTCTTCCAGGTCTGTAGTGACTCGGGCCTCTGTACTGGATGACTGCTCTTCCAGGTCTGTAGTGACTCGGGCCTCTGTACTGGATGACTGCTCTTCCAGGTCTGTAGTGACTCGGGCCTCTGTACTGGATGACTGCTCTTCCAGGTCTGTAGTGACTCGGGCCTCTGTACTGGATGACTGCTCTTCCAGGTCTGTAGTGACTCGGGCCTCTGTACTGGATGACTGCTCTTCCAGGTCTGTAGTGACTCGGGCCTCTGTACTGGATGACTGCTCTTCCAGGTCTGTAGTGACTTGGGCCTCTGTACTGGATGACTGCTCTTCCAGGTCTGTAGTGACTCGGGCCTCTGTACTGGATGACTGCTCTTCCAGGTCTGTAGTGACTCGGGCCTCTGTACTGGATGACTGATAGATCTCCATGGACACATACTGTATAGTAAACATGATGGAAGGTTGAGGAAGCTCCTGTAAGAATCATTTTTGACTCACATGCGAAGCAAAAGTGAGTCTATGTACTGAGCCGTGTCGTCCGTCCGTCCGTCCGTCCGTCCGTCCGTCCGGGCGGGCGTCCGTAAAAAACTTAAACGTTGGATTTTTCTCGGAGACTATTAAGTCTATCAACACCAAATGTGGCATGATGGTGTATGATGACAAGGCCTCAAAAAATATACATAGTGACTTGACCTTGCTTCAAGGTCAAGGTCACAGGAGCCATAAATGTGGTCTCAAAAACAGTCATTTTTCACATTTTCCCAATTTTCTCCCACGTTATTGAGAATGGCGACCTTAGCTACAAGTGGTATATAGGTCAAAGCAAGCCCTATCTTTTGATACCAGTTTGGTTGACCTTGCTTCAAGGTCAAGGTCACAGGAGCTCTTCAAAGTTGGATTGTATACATATTTTGAAGTGACCTTGACCCTGAACTATGGAAGATAACTGTTTCAAACTTAATAATTATGTGGGGCACATGTTATACTTTCATCATGAGACACATTTGGTCACATATCATCAAGGTCAAGGTCACTTTGACCCTTATGAAATGTGACCAAAATGGGGTAGTGAACCACTAAAAGTGACCATATCTCATGGTAGAAAGTGCCAATAAGCACCATTGTACTTCCTATGTCTTGAATTAACAGCTTTGTGTTGCATGACCTTGGATGACCTTGACCTTGGGTCAAGGTCACATGTATTTTGGTAGGAAAAATGTGTAAAGCATTTCTTCGTGTATGATGTCATTGATATGTTTAGTTGTTTGACCTTGACCTTGAAGGTCACCTGAAGGTCAAGGTCATATAAAGGTCAAGGTCAACCATGTGAGTCGTATGGGCTTTGCCCTTCTTGTTTGGTTTTGTTTTGGCATGTCTGGATGTTGAACCAACACCTCAAAAAGATGGGAGAAATCTGGATTGTTAATATCTATTGATAAACTTTATGAAGAGTATAGATCTGCTGGTCCACGTATTGGGAGTCAAGAGGTTAGCTGGTTTGAGGTCTAAGTGGAAGTTGTGGTCCAAAACCTCAAAGCACAAGATATTTATGGGGAGGTACTGGACGACATAGGAAAGGTTTTGATGTTCTGTCGCATTTTGTATCAAGAAACTGATACTTGACATAGTTGGAAAACTTTGTTTCTAAATTCTATATTTTGTTGCTAAATGATGCTGGGGTGAATAAAACGAATAAGCAATAATGACAAATTGAAATTTTTTTAATTGTTTGTTTGAATGTGAGGCATCAGCATGGTTATTGCTCATAAGCCATGACATTTTATTCCTGTGAGAAGTAACAAATCTGAGAAAGAATTTTCACAGGACATGATTCATACTGAGAAGAGAAATATTTATCCCTGTGCCCCTTGGGCACCGATAAGCTCATGGAAAGTGTGATGGGCCACGTTGCATAAATGCAAGATCTTGTGAGCTGAAAAGTTATGAAGGAAAGTGTGATGGGCCACGTTGCATAAATGCAAGATCTTGTGAGCTGAAAAGTTATGAAGGAAAGTGTGATGGGCCACGTTGCATAAATGCAAGATCTTGTGAGCTGAAAAGTTATGAAGGAAAGTGTGATGGGCCACGTTGCATAAATGCAAGATCTTGTGAGGTGAAAAGTTATGAAGGAAAGTGTGATGGGCCACGTTGCATAAATGCAAGATCTTGTGAGCTGAAAAGTTATGATGGAAAGTGTGATGGGCCACGTTGCATAAATGCAAGATCTTGTGAGCTGAAAAGTTATGATGGAAAGTGTGATGGGCCACGTTGCATAAATGCAAGATCTTGTGAGCTGAAAAGTTATGATGGAAAGTGTGATGGGCCACGTTGCATAAATGCAAGATCTTGTGAGCTGAAAAGTTATGATGGAAAGTGTGATGGGCCACGTTGCATAAATGCAAGATCTTGTGAGCTGAAAAGTTATGATGGAAAGTGTGATGGGCCACGTTGCATAAATGCAAGATCTTGTGGGCTGAAAAGTTATGAAGGAAAGTGTGATGGGCCACGTTGCATAAATGCAAGATCTTGTGAGCTGAAAAGTTTTGATGGAAAGTGTGATGGGCCACGTTGCATAAATGCAAGATCTTGTGAGGTGAAAAGTTATGATGGATGGTGTGATGGGCCACGTTGCATAAATGCAAGATCTTGTGAGCTGAAAAGTTATGATGGAAAGTGTGATGGGCCACGTTGCATAAATGCAAGATCTTGTGAGCTGAAAAGTTATGATGGAAAGTGTGATGGGCCACGTTGCATAAATGCAAGATCTTGTGAGCTGAAAAGTTATGATGGAAAGTGTGATGGGCCACGTTGCATAAATGCAAGATCTTGTGAGCTGAAAAGTTATGAAGGAAAGTGTGATGGGCCACATTGCATAAATGCAAGATCTTGTGAGCTGAAAAGTTATGATGGAAAGTGTGATGGGCCACGTTGCATAAATGCAAGATCTTGTGAGCTGAAAAGTTATGATGGAAAGTGTGATGGGCCACGTTGCATAAATGCAAGATCTTGTGAGCTGAAAAGTTATGATGGAAAGTGTGATGGGCCACGTTGCATAAATGCAAGATCTTGTGAGCTGAAAAGTTATGATGGAAAGTGTGAAGGGACACGTTGCATAAATGCAAGATCTTGTGGGCTGAAAAGTTATGGTGGATGGTGTGATGGGCCACGTTGCATAAATGCAAGATCTTGTGGGCTGAAAAGTTATGGTGGATGGTGTGATGGGCCACGTTGCATAAATGCAAGATCTTGTGAGCTGAAAAGTTATGAAGGAAAGTGTGATGGGCCACGTTGCATAAATGCAAGATCTTGTGAGCTGAAAAGTTATGAAGGAAAGTGTGATGGGCCACGTTGCATAAATGCAAGATCTTGTGAGGTGAAAAGTTATGATGGAAAGTGTGATGGGCCACGTTGCATAAATGCAAGATCTTGTGAGCTGAAAAGTTATGAAGGAAAGTGTGATGGGCCACATTGCATAAATGCAAGATCTTGTG
>JAWQFJ010001305.1:167395-203203 GCA_034096865.1 Theodoxus fluviatilis
ATGTTATACTTTCATCATGAGACACATTTGGTCACATATCATCAAGGTCAAGGTCACTTTGACCCTTATGAAATGTGACCAAAATGGGGTAGTGAACCACTAAAAGTGACCATATCTCATGGTAGAAAGTGCCAATAAGCACCATTGTGCTTCCTATGTCTTGAATTAACAGCTTTGTGTTGCATGACCTTGGATGACCTTGACCTTGGGTCAAGGTCACATGTATTTTGGTAGGAAAAATGTGTAAAGCATTTCTTAGTGTATGATGTCATTGGTAGGTTTAGTTGTTTGACCTTGACCTTGAAGGTCACCTGAAGGTCAAGGTCATATAAAGGTCAAGGTCAAGCATGTGAGTCGTATGGGCTTTGTCCTTCTTTGCTGGTCTGAGAAAAAATATGTCAGAATAATGTTATGAGTGCTCTTAGTTTCATATATTAAACAAAAATTCACTAAAATAGCCTAAAATCATCTTTGAGACATGCTGATTCCAAACCTGTGCTCAGGTTCTTGATAGCTTTTCCCGTTGTGGATCCTTTAGGGGACAGATACACAGACTTCACTCTGTTATGTAGATGAGTGCTTGTAAAAGTTTAGTCAGGAGGAGATGTTTGCAGAGTTTTTCTGGTTTTTACATTTAACTCATGTGCTTGTGTTGTAAGGGAAACCTGTTGTAAAAAATATATATGCTGTGCACCTCAGCAGTTGCTGAGATATGGAAAGAGTGCTCATTCATGCATCTACACACACAGGGGTATACGTGCTCTCTTAATTAAACAGAAAGTAATATATAACCAGGGCCACTTTATGCTTCAAACATTTTGTCTCATTGATTGGGATGGTCTGTGACAATTTGATTTTTGTTTAATGTGTATAACCATGTCCAGATTAATTTGGCTTTGAAGTCAATCTCTTACCCTACCATTTCTGGGGCAGCTGCTGTTTGTATGAAGTTGTTTTTGGGGTAGACAATGATGATGTTTATCTAATAAATATTCCTTTTCCTACAGGAGCGAAAGAAGAGAGGGGAGAATGACAACGTGGTGTTCCTGGCCGACGTCTATGCACACCAGGGCAAGTTCCATGAGGCTGCCAAGCTCTACAAGAAAGCTAACCAGGAACAGAAGGCCCTCACCATGTACACAGACCTGCGCATGTTTGACAATGCCAAGGTAGGTGATGATGATAGTATTCATGGTGGTAGTGGTATTGATGATGATGATGATGATGATAATGATGATGATGATGATGATGATGATGATGATGATGATGATGATGATGATGATGATGATGATGATACATGTACCAGTAAAGATGATGATGATGTCAGTGGTGAGGAAAATTATGGTAATAATGATAGTAATGCAATATTATAGTGAACAGTTAGGAGACCAGTGTGTGTGTGCATGTGTGTGTGCATATGTGTGTGTGAATGTGAATGTGTGTGTGCATATGTGTGTGTGAATGTGAATGTGTGTGTGCATATGTGTGTGTGAATGTGAATGTGTGTGTGCATATGTGTGTGTGCATGTGTGTGTGTGCATATGTGTGTGTGAATGTGAATGTGTGTGTGCATATGTGTGTGTGAATGTGAATGTGTGTGTGCATATGTGTGTGTGAATGTGAATGTGTGTGTGCATATGTGTGTGTGCATGTGAATGTGTGTGTGCATATGTGTGTGTGAATGTGAATGTGTGTGTGCATATGTGTGTGTGAATGTGAATGTGTGTGTGTAAATGTGTGTGTGAATGTGAATGTGTGTGTGTAAATGTGTGTGTGAATGTGAATGTGTGTGTGTAAATGTGTGTGTGAATGTGAATGTGTGTGTGTAAATGTGTGTGTGAATGTGAATGTGTGTGTGTAAATGTGTGTGTGAATGTGAATGTGTGTGTGTAAATGTGTGTGTGAATGTGAATGTGTGTGTGTAAATGTGTGTGTGAATGTGAATGTGTGTGTGCATATGTGTGTGTGAATGTGAATGTGTGTGTGTAAATGTGTGTGTGAATGTGAATGTGTGTGTGCATATGTGTGTGTGAATGTGAATGTGTGTGTGCATATGTGTGTGTGAATGTGAATGTGTGTGTGCATATGTGTGTGTGAATGTGAATGTGTGTGTGCATATGTGTGTGTGCATGTGTGTGTGTGCATATGTGTGTGTGAATGTGAATGTGTGTGTGCATATGTGTGTGTGAATGTGAATGTGTGTGTGCATATGTGTGTGTGAATGTGAATGTGTGTGTGCATATGTGTGTGTGCATGTGAATGTGTGTGTGCATATGTGTGTGTGAATGTGAATGTGTGTGTGCATATGTGTGTGTGAATGTGAATGTGTGTGTGCATATGTGTGTGTGAATGTGAATGTGTGTGTGCATATGTGTGTGTGAATGTGAATGTGTGTGTGCATATGTGTGTGTGAATGTGAATGTGTGTGTGCATATGTGTGTGTGAATGTGAATGTGTGTGTGCATATGTGTGTGTGAATGTGAATGTGTGTGTGCATATGTGTGTGTGAATGTGAATGTGTGTGTGCATATGTGTGTGTGAATGTGAATGTGTGTGTGCATATGTGTGTGTGAATGTGAATGTGTGTGTGCATATGTGTGTGTGAATGTGAATGTGTGTGTGCATATGTGTGTGTGAATGTGAATGTGTGTGTGCATATGTGTGTGTGAATGTGAATGTGTGTGTGCATATGTGTGTGTGAATGTGAATGTGTGTGTGCATATGTGTGTGTGAATGTGAATGTGTGTGTGCATATGTGTGTGTGAATGTGAATGTGTGTGTGCATATGTGTGTGTGAATGTGAATGTGTGTGTGCATATGTGTGTGTGAATGTGAATGTGTGTGTGCATATGTGTGTGTGAATGTGAATGTGTGTGTGCATATGTGTGTGTGAATGTGAATGTGTGTGTGTAAATGTGTGTGTGAATGTGAATGTGTGTGTGCATATGTGTGTGTGAATGTGAATGTGTGTGTGTAAATGTGTGTGTGAATGTGAATGTGTGTGTGCATATGTGTGTGTGAATGTGAATGTGAATGTGTGTGTGTAAATGTGTGTGTGAATGTGAATGTGTGTGTGCATATGTGTGTGTGAATGTGAATGTGTGTGTGCATATGTGTGTGTGAATGTGAATGTGTGTGTGCATATGTGTGTGTGAATGTGAATGTGTGTGTGCATATGTGTGTGTGAATGTGAATGTGTGTGTGCATATGTGTGTGTGAATGTGAATGTGTGTGTGTAAATGTGTGTGTGAATGTAGTATGCATGTGTGTGTGCATATGTGTGTGTGAATGTGAATGTGTGTGTGCATATGTGTGTGTGAATGTGAATGTGTGTGTGTAAATGTGTGTGTGAATGTGAATGTGTGTGTGCATATGTGTGTGTGAATGTGAATGTGTGTGTGCATATGTGTGTGTGAATGTGAATGTGTGTGTGCATATGTGTGTGTGAATGTGAATGTGTGTGTGCATATGTGTGTGTGAATGTGAATGTGTGTGTGCATATGTGTGTGTGAATGTGAATGTGTGAGTGTAAATGTGTGTGTGAATGTATTATGCATGTGTGTGTAAAAGTGCATGTGTGTGTGCATGTGTGTATGTGTGTGTGTGTGTGTGAATGTGTGAATGTGTGTATGTGTGTGTGAATGTGTGTGTGAATGTATGCATGTGTGTGTGAAAGTGCATGTGTGTGTGCATGTGTGTATGTATGTGTGTGTGTGTGTGTGTGTGAATGTGCGCATGAATGTGTGCATGTGTGTGTATGTATGTGTGTGTTTGTGTGAATGTGTGTGTGAATGTATGCATGTGTGTGTGAAAGTGCATGTGTGTGTGCATGTGTGTATGTGTGTGTCCATGTGTGCATGCATGTGTGTATGTGTGTGTGTGTGAATGTGCGCATGAATGTGTGCATGTGTACCTGCACGTATACAGAGAAGTAGTGGAATCCCTATGTGTTCCATCTGCCATGATGCATGAGCTGCTTCATCTGCCCTAGTGAGTGGTTGTCATGCAATATTGCAGGAATTCATCGGGTCTGGAGACCCCCATGACAAGAAGGTGCTCATCAGCAAGCAGGCTGACTGGGCCAAGAGCAGCAACGAGCCGAGGGCTGCGGCTGAGATGTACATCACCGCTGGGGAGTACATGCAGGCCATTGAGCTGATTGGAGAGAACAAGTGGGCTGACATGTGAGTAGCCCGTGGTGTCCTACGAGTGGGCTAGAGATTTGTGTGTGGATTTTCAACTGTAGACTACAGTAAATAAGGAATGGAGATGGAGGAGAAGATTTGATACCTGAAATATGCATGTAAATTCATAACCTGTGAAGAAGATTTGAAACTTGTGTTTGAAGGCTTGAAAGCAGACACGCTGCCAACAGAATATGAGCAGCCTGTGGGTAGATAGGTAACTTGTGAGTAGACTAGCAGCGAGTGGATCGGAGACACTTTTGAGTTGCTTTGGTAAGGTTGAGAAGACAGGAGACCTGTGAGTAGATTAGCATCTTGTAATTAGAATATTAATCTGTGGATAGATTGATATTGCTTGAGCGCATGAAATAGACCATAGAACTGATCTGCAATTGGTGACTTATGTACACATAGGGAAGGAGGAGAAAACCCTATATTTTCATGTACCTGAAAGTCAGTGTTTCAGATACTGATTGTAAGTCAAATGACTGAAAGGTTGGTTGAGTATGGGTGGGGGGAGAAAGTGCAATCTGAAGTGGCTAACTTGTTTGACGGTCAGTATACAGAAAATATTACATGTCAATGGATAATGACACAAATGAAAAAGGAAAAAAATGGTGTGATGGATGTGGCATACATATAAAGATTTACATAGACAAACCATCATCCTCACCATTGCATGATCAACCTCCAGTCAATGGCCTATTATGCTCACAGGATGATTGACCTGGCTCGAAAGCTGGACAAGGCCGACCGCAACGCACTTAGCAGGTGTGCCTACTACCTGGCCAAGATGGAGGAGTACGGGGCAGCTGCGGAGGTCTACAACAAGATGGGCGACATCAAGTCCCTCATCACCATGCGTGTGGATGCCAAGCACTGGGAGGATGTGAGTGGAGCAGCTTCTTCCTGGTCTGTGGTGTGGCAGCTGAACAGAGAAGTCTGTCAGGCATCATCAGATATAGGCCCCCTGCAGTGCTCTTGCTTTTTGCAGCAGCAAGGAAGCAGTTTTAGAGCTTGAGTAGCCTCCTTCCCTCCTGTGTGGTCTGCAGAGGTGTCAAGTGTAGAGTTGGATTCAGTCAGACACCCCCACCCACCCACCCACCCTCCCATCCACCCACCCACCCACCCACCCACCCACACTTAGTGTTGTCATTTTCCTGAACATTATAGATGAAGACTGGATTCCTTCTCATGCCATAGCAAACACCAAAAGACTTCAATAAGGTGTGAGAAATTTAAGTTCCTTTCTATCTTAGATGGCTGGCTAGTGTATTTTGAAATGATATTATAATTATATACTTTTCCTGTAAGAATTATGTATCATGTTTTCATATACTGACCCTTTCCAGGCTTTCACCCTGGTGGACAAGCACGCTGAGTTCAAAGAGATGGTGTATGTGCCCTATGCACAGTGGCTGGCAGAAAATGACCAATTTGAGGAGGCGCAGCAAGGTTTGTAAATGTTTGTGGATAATATTATCTTTTCATTACTTGCAGGAGGAGTGAGAGAGAGAGAGAGAGAGAGAGAGAGAGAGAGAGAGAGAGAGAGAGAGAGAGAGAGAGAGTGCATTTTAGAAGTTTTCTCATTGAACGGTTATTGTGAAAAAAGTTAATGAGTGTGTGTGTGTGTGTGTGAGAGAGAGAGAGAGAGAGAGAGAGAGAGAGAGAGAGAGAGAGAGAGAGAGAGAGAGAGAGAGAGAGAGAGAGAGAGAGAGATGCAAGTGTATATTTAACTCTCCATGCTGATATCATAGTGCTGAAGTTATACTTGGTGTCAAAGTGTCATGGCTTTTTCTTCACAAGTTGACATTCAACTTGATAACAGAGAGCTCAGCTGAGTCGGAGGATAGACATGGAGGAAATCTCATCACACACTTTCGACAAAGGTCTTTGATATCATATTCCTGCATAGCACATTGCTGACTTGCTCATTGGTCATCACCATCTTGTTGCCTGAGCTTGATATTGGAAAATGGAATGACCACCTTGCATTGCAGCCTTCCACAAGGCCGGTCTGCAGGCGGAGGCTGTGAAGGTGTTGGAGCAGCTCACTTTGAATGCCGTGGTGGAGTCCAGATTTGATGATGCCGGCTACTACTTCTGGAAACTGGCCATGCAGTGTCTGGACATTGCAAGAGGTGAGATACAGAGTCACAGAGACAGGGAGGCAGATAGTTTAAGAGAGAAATACAGACAGATGGATAGATAGAGAGACAGACAAACAAGCAAAGAAAGACAGACATAAGTATGAATGGACAAATGTAAGAATGGGCAGATGGGCTGGCTGGCTGGCTGGCGGGCTGGCTGGCTGGCTGGCTGGCGGGCGGGCAATAGGGTAGCAGGCAGAGACACACATGACAATGGAGTGACCTGACAGAGATGTAAAAATGTGGAAAGAAATAGATAGGCTGCTGTGCATATAAGCAGATTGGCGTCTTTTAGATCATTAGATATCTGTAGACATATAAGAAAATTCCATCATCTTACTACAGAAGCCTGAAATTCTGTTCTTGCCTTTTGCAGATGAAGAGGAGAAAAGTGAGGACATGCTGACCAAGTTCTTTGATTTCCAGAGGAAGGCGGAAATGTATTACATCTATCACACTATTCACCGCCACGTGGTAAGATGCAACACAATTTTTAGCATACCTCTCATCTCATAATTGGTCACTTTAAATCAGATGTCCAAGACTTTAAAAAAATCATCTTGAACTTTTACTTCAGTTACTCTAATTTTCTAAAATTTTCGTATGAAATCAACTTCTAAGGGGTAAAATGGTCGGGGAGTATTACATGATGAGGTCTATCAGTTTCCTCATTCTAAATACCTTTCAAAGGTACTCATATGTTACTGGATGGGAAGTCTGAATCTTGCATCTCAAGCAGGATTGCTGAAACAGTAAGGCCACAGACAATAAAAGTTGTGGTTTTTTTCTGCTGACCATAAACTTTTTTCTCAATCATGCAAAAAAAAAAAATTTAAAAAACATTGACAGTAAACAATGAACCGTATTGCTGTTCCAACTTCCTGCCCTGTGAGCACTCAGAAAAATCAGATGTAAGTTTAAAAAGGCATTTTCAGAGAAAGAAAGTTTGGTTTATGTTCAATCTGGCATATCTATAAACAAAAAGATAATAAATCAAAACTTCATGTCGACCTACCGACCCTTTTTAAAAAATTAACCGTTACCTTAAGTTTTAACCACAACTAATTTTTGTTTTTGGCCTTGATGGACAAGGATCAAGCACTGGGTTTATTGACTGAAGTACAGGCTGAGGTCTTGGGGCCAGAGATTCAGACTGTGTCAGTAGGTCTGAAACTGCTGAAATCAGCAAATAATCTTTGAAAAAGCTTCCTTAAACGGGCCACACTAGTGGACTCATCCAAGGAAAGAGGTGTGGTAAGACGACCAAGCTGGCGGGTCATCCAAGCTAGCAAGCAACAGCATCTGACTGGCAAGCGATCTTCATTGGTTAATTTTTGGTGAATTCGCAGTGATTCATACAAAGAATGACAAAAGAATCTGATGATTCGGGGAGGGAAAAACTAGTAAACATGCAGCCAGTCAGATGTTGTGTCCCGCCAGTTTGTGTTTCCCACATGCTTGGCTGTCTTTCTCACACCCCTCTCCTTGGAGGAGTCCACTAGTGTGACCCAACCATTTGAAGGCATTCCTGGTCCTTGCTCTTGAAGCTTTAGAAACAGCTTCAAGTTAAGTCTGCTCAGCTGCACTCCAAGTTCCTATGCTTGATTCTGTAAGTTTTATGTAAATCAGCCTGAAATGGAGGAATGGTTGATGAATTTGTCATTTAAATCCAGTACCTTTTTAGACAGCTGAAAGAGGAGTTTTAAAAATTGATTTTAAGAATAATTTCTTGACACTGCAAGCTTGGGTTGTTCCCTATTGTGGTATCCTGCAGAAGGTTTGCCTTGTTATAGATCATACTTGTTGCTAGGTCGAGCCCTTCACATCGGTACTGCCCGAGGGCCTGTTCAATATGAGCCGCTTTCTCCTTCATGCCTTGGGTAATGACATCAACAAAGTTCCCCATGGAGTCTCCAAGGCGTATCCTTTGCTGCTGCGTTGTGGGAATTAAGAGTCTGGAGAACCAATTACCCAGACCTCTTCAGTGTGAGATAAAATTGTGGTGGATGTAATACATGTTTTATTGAATGCATAGAAAAATGGATGTGTATGAATCTAGTCTATCGCAGTATCGGTGCAAAATGTTTGATGCACTCATTGAAATATGGCATTTTTGACTCACATGCGAAGCAAAAGTGAGTCTATGTACTGAGCCGTTTCGTCCGTCCGTCCGGGCGTCCGTCCGTCCGGGCGTAAAAAACTTAAACGTTGGATTTTTCTCAGAGACTATTAAGTCTATCAACACCAAATGTGGCATGATGGTGTATGATGACAAGGCCTCAAAAAACATACACAGTGACTTGACCTTGCTTCAAGGTCAAGGTCACAGGAGCCATAAATGTGGTCTCAAAAACAGTCATTTTTCACATTTTCCCAATTTTCTCCCATGTTATTGAGAATGGCAACCTTAGCTACAAGTGGTATATAGGTCAAAGCAAGCCCTATCTTTTGATACCAGTTTGGTTGACCTTGCTTCAAGGTCAAGGTCACAGGAGCTCTTCAAAGTTGGATTGTATACATATTTTGAAGTGACCTTGACCCTGAACTATGGAAGATAACTGTTTCAAACTTAATAATTATGTGGGGCACATGTTATACTTTCATCATGAGACACATTTGTTCACATATCATCAAGGTCAAGGTCACTTTGACCCTTATGAAATGTGACCAAAATGGGGTAGTGAACCACTAAAAGTGACTATATCTCATGGTAGAAAGTGCCAATAAGCACCATTGTGCTTCCTATGTCTTGAATTAAAAGCTTTGTGTTGCATGACCTTGGATGACCTTGACCTTGGGTCAAGGTCACGTATTTTGGTAGGAAAAATGTGTAAAGCATTACTTTGTGCATGATGTCATTGGTAGGTTTAGTTGTTTGACCTTGACCTTGAAGGTCACCTGAAGGTCAAGGTCATATAAAGGTCAAGGTCAAGCATGTGAGTCGTATGGGCTTTGCCCTTCTTGTTATTCACTTATTTGAAGGAAAGCATATTAGCAGTAACGAAAAGTTAAGCACTTCAGATGTAATTTTAGAATTAATGACTTTATCGCAACTTCTAATCTTCCTGTGATATAATGAAATAATGAGGCTTGAATACAAATATCTAAGACTAGACTATAGAGATAGTCCTGAACTGGACACACTCTGAGAAGGGAGTAAAAGTTCCTGCTCATCCGTAAAGCAGGGATGCCGCAGCTAGGAACAGTTGTGTGGAGGTTGTCTTCCTCTGTGGCTGACCAACAAAACACCCAGCTTTCAAAACACGCCTTCAGAAAGCTTCAGAGATGACTGCAATACAGGGAGACAGGGTTGCTGGAGCTAACTCAGGAAACACTGTGCATGTAGGATTGCTGCCATTCTCAGATTCTGTTGCCTGTGGACCTTGACAGCGGTAGTGCCACCATCTACACGCTGGCCAAGCAAAGCAAGAACCTGGGGGCCTTCAAGCTGGCACGCCACGCCTTTGAGAAGCTGCAGACTCTGAGAGTTTCTGCTCGATTTGAGGAGGCTGTGGACCTGGGCTCCCTCACCATCCGTTCCAAGCCCTTCCATGATGGGGAGGTACGTCCTTGTGGCTTGAAGTTTTTTGTGGGGTGGGGGATGGGATGGGGTGGGGTGGGATTAGGGGTTGTGTCAAATGTCTAGGGAATGCTCTCAATTTAGCAATGGGGTGAAGTTTTGAAGATGTTGAATGAAGGGTTTTACCATTCATCCATTAAGTATTTTATTTCATTGCTAAGTAAGATCTGGTAAGTGAATATGTTAATGGCATAAACAGTTTTTCATTGCAGTCTTTGTCAGTGTTAGGTATGTTGTCAGGTAGCAGACTTTTACTGCAAAAGGGGATTAAGCAATTCATGCCATTGATATCCACATATGCCAATGTTGCAGTATTTGCTTTGTTTTCTCAGGAGCTTCTGCCCATGTGCTACCGATGTTCCACCACCAACCCTCTGCTGAACAGCAAGGGCAATGAGTGCGTCAACTGCAAGCAGCCATTTGTCCACTCCTTCATCAACTTTGGTCAGTCTTTGTTCCTGTACACTACGTAGTCATTCTCATGGATGAATGTAACCTGGCACCACATGTGCAGTCCCATCTCCACTTTTGTCAGTTTTGAATTACTACTGATTGTGAAAGAGCTTCTGGTGCTCTTTCAAATGACAAAACTGCTTTGAAATCAAACTAATGATTGACAAGTTACTGGCTGCTGAATATGCTACCCTGTAGAAATGACATCTAGAGAAAACGGCATTGTTATATCTGGAAGCTCTCCCCAAGATCTGCGCATTGGTCTGGTCAAGTCTAGGCAAATCTAGCCACCCTTTTGGACGGATTGAGTTTCATTGCCTTTTAGCTTCTGTAGGTTTTGTAAGGCCATTGAGCACAAAAAGTGCTTGAATAGCTTACAGTAAGTGCAAATCAAGTCACAATATCCCAAGTTATTCACCTCTTAAGAACCATGTAGAGAGATGAGGTGAGTCTATTCTGATCCCAACCCACAGGGGGCTCACCCATTTGGAATCTATTAATTTCGTCAACCCAATGAAACTTCAAATGTTGTCAATGATAAGACAGGCTCTCACAGATAACTAAAATGGAAGACTGGAGAGGGAGAAAAGGTTATCAAAAGCTTGCACTCTGGGGGGTTTTCTCCATCAATACTGGTAAGGGTTGATGATTTAAAAGCACTTTTTAATTTGCTAAATGGTAACAGTTGAAAATTTCCTTGTGGAAACTTGTAGATGGATGATTTATGGAGTAGCAGGAATGAAAATTTCAACATCCACAACCTGTGTCACCCCTCACCTGTTTTGGGCCAAAGTTCAAACTATCCAAGTAGAAATAACTCTCATTCTTAAATGTAGGTCAGTACATGTAACTTGTTTTGAGAGTTTCATTCATGGTCAAAGGCATCCTCTGTATTGCTGCTGCTGTTGCTGTCTATGTACACGCTCCGTTTATTTCCAAGGAGAAATTGTACTGTAGACTGACTGACAATGGTGCAGGGACTATCACATTGTAGACACTGAAAGGCCTAGAGGAGTGACAAGATATCTACTACAGTGATAGGCTTATGACATGTTACTCCAAATCTGCACTCAGTGCATTTTGTCTTTTACTTTTTTATGCGGCAGCCCTATTGCTTGCTGTACCATTCCTTGTGATTATCTGCACAGCCCTATTACATGTATTAGTTCAACTTACAACGCTCTGTAAACTAGTGCAAGATGTTCAGCTCTCAAAGCTGCAGTAAACTCAGCGTCCTTGCAACCCAAACTCCTGTTGCCATGCAGAGGTGCTGCCTTTGGTGGAGTTCACCCTGGAGGAGGGTATGACGGACGTGGAGGCAGAGCACATCCTCAACATGTCCATCCCCAAGAACAAGCAGGACGGCCTCTCTGGCTGGCAGGAGTCCAACATTGGCAGTATCCTTGCTTGTCCCAGCACCACCTCTGCTCTGTTTCTATGTGCAGGATTGATGTTTTCTAAGGGTTTGTGTGCAGTGCAAAGAGATGGGAAAGAGAGAAAGTATGCAAGGATGGCCACAGGGCCATTTGGACTCCAAGGTGAGGCATCTTTGAGAAGAATGGTTGTTTCACAAGATAGAAAGGAGACTTGCTACTAACAGTTGAATGTTTAAATGTGCAGTTGGATCTGACTGTTCTGATCCTGCCCTTATGCCTGGTAGCCTCTTTGGCTGCTTGGGGCCGCCCCTGGCTGAGCTACTGGAGCTGGCCCTGAAAGCCCAGCAGTAAGGGACTCCATCTCATGATGGGGGCAATAAGCAGCTGGGTGGAGAGTGCTGGAGCATGTTGCTTACGCTAGGAACCTTGCAAGATCTTGCAAGGAATAGACTAATGTCAACATGTGTCAACATGATGAAAGCAGATGTAAAGGCAGTCAAATGTTTAACACAAGTTGAAACCGGCCTATTATTTGCCAGCTAGGTGGGCTAAGCAACATGCCTCTGCTATTAATCACCTATGCATTCCTTGTTGAGCATCCAAAAAGTAAGTTTTGGAGTGATTCCCCTACCTATGCATTCCTTGTTGAGCATCCAAAAAGTAAGTTTTGGAGTGATTCCCCTACCTATGCATTCCTTGTTGAGCATCCAAAAAGTAAGTTTTGGAGGGATTCCCCTACCTATGCAATCCTTGTTGAGCATCCAAAAAGTAAATTTTGGAGTGATTCCCCTACCTATGCATTCCTTGTTGAGCATCCAAAAAGTAAGTTTTGGAGTGATTCCCCTACCTATGCATTCCTTGTTGAGCATCCAAAAAGTAAATTTTGGAGTGATTCCCCTACCTATGCATTCCTTGTTGAGCATCCAAAAAGTAAGTTTTGGAGGGATTCCCCTACCTATGCAATCCTTGTTGAGCATCCAAAAAGTAAGTTTTGGAGTGATTCCCCTACCTATGCATTCCTTGTTGAGCATCCAAAAAGTAAATTTTGGAGTGATTCCCCTACCTATGCATTCCTTGTTGAGCATCCAAAAAGTAAGTTTTGGAGTGATTCCCCTACCTATGCATTCCTTGTTGAGCATCCAAAAAGTAAGTTTTGGAGTGATTCCCCTACCTATGCATTCCTTGTTGAGCATCCAAAAAGTAAGTTTTGGAGTGATTCCCCTACCTATGCATTCCTTGTTGAGCATCCAAAAAGTAAGTTTTGGAGGGATTCCCCTACCTATGCATTCCTTGTTGAGCATCCAAAAAGTAAGTTTTGGAGTGATTCCCCTACCTATGCATTCCTTGTTGAGCATCCAAAAAGTAAGTTTTGGAGTGATTCCCCTACCTATGCATTCCTTGTTGAGCATCCAAAAAGTAAGTTTTGGAGTGATTCCCCTACCTATGCATTCCTTGTTGAGCATCCAAAAAGTAAGTTTTGGAGTGATTCCCCTACCTATGCATTCCTTGTTGAGCATCCAAAAAGTAAGTTTTGGAGGGATTCCCCTACCTATGCATTCCTTGTTGAGCATCCAAAAAGTAAATTTTGGAGTGATTCCCCTACCTATGCATTCCTTGTTGAGCATCCAAAAAGTAAGTTTTGGAGTGATTCCCCTACCTATGCAATCCTTGTTGAGCATCCAAAAAGTAAATTTTGGAGTGATTCCCCTACCTATGCATTCCTTGTTGAGCATCCAAAAAGTAAGTTTTGGAGTGATTCCCCTACCTATGCATTCCTTGTTGAGCATCCAAAAAGTAAGTTTTGGAGGGATTCCCCTACCTATGCAATCCTTGTTGAGCATCCAAAAAGTAAGTTTTGGAGTGATTCCCCTACCTATGCAATCCTTGTTGAGCATCCAAAAAGTAAGTTTTGGAGTGATTCCCCTACCTATGCATTCCTTGTTGAGCATCCAAAAAGTAAGTTTTGGAGTGATTCCCCTACCTATGCAATCCTTGTTGAGCATCCAAAAAGTAAGTTTTGGAGTGATTCCCCTACCTATGCATTCCTTGTTGAGCATCCAAAAAGTAAATTTTGGAGTGATTCCCCTACCTATGCATTCCTTGTTGAGCATCCAAAAAGTAAGTTTTGGAGTGATTCCCCTACCTATGCATTCCTTGTTGAGCATCCAAAAAGTAAGTTTTGGAGTGATTCCCCTACCTATGCATTCCTTGTTGAGCATCCAAAAAGTAAGTTTTGGAGGGATTCCCCTACCTATGCATTCCTTGTTGAGCATCCAAAAAGTAAGTTTTGGAGGGATTCCCCTACCTATGCATTCCTTGTTGAGCATCCAAAAAGTAAATTTTGGAGTGATTCCCCTAGTAGTCTAGGATGTCATAATGTTAGTGGTTAAATTTATTCATCCTTCTCTTATGATGGTATCAAGAATTTGTATTAGGAATTGAAACGACTCAGAGACAAACTTTGTAAAATTACATCCCCTTGGTTTGAAAGTGGATTGCCCATATAAAATTGTGAAATCCCAGTTGGGAGTCATCAGAGGTCAGCTTCCTTGACTGCACCAGATGCCGAAACTCTGCGACTTGGAGATGACCCTGAAGAAGATGAGGATTTGTTTGCGGCTCGACTCAAATCATTTGAGGTTTGTTCAATACTCAAATGTTCTACAGTTCCTCTCCACTATGCATGTTTCACAGCCTCATGTCATTATCTCTGTGTGTTTGCCATGTACAGATGCACTGTTTTATAAATGTATGTATGAAACCAGATTCTCTTGAGATTATTTGCAACTTGACAGTCTTTGTAATGGGGTTAGATTCTTTTGTTGATATTTCCACATTGGTTTTATGTTTGCAATATAGTGTTGATCAAAGTAACCGGCTCTACCTACATCTGCCAGGAATCATTATTAACCCCTTCCCTGCCACGCCTGGAAATTTTCTGGGCCTCCAACTGTCAGAGCTTTGCTGGGTCTCAGAAAATGTTCATGCTTCAAACGAAGCACTGTCATGATAGGGGGGCATCTATAAATAACTCAGTTCTCTGCTCTGTTCAGTGCTCTGGAAAATGAGAACACTATGACATGACAAACACTAGTGCAGTAAAACGTGAGAAAATTCCCTGGCATATGGTGTGCAATATATATAAATAGCAGGGAAGGGGTTAAAGACTGAACACCAGGGCTGCCTGGGAACTAATGTCACATGCAACCCTTGCTGTTCTCATGGGACAATGTCAGCTTTAACACTGTAGCTGTTGCAATAGTCATCTTGATGGATGCATATGCAGGCTGGGGACAAGCAGGAGTTCCAGCCAGTGCGAGTGAACCGCAGCACTCTGCAGAGCATGTCAAGAGCCGAGGTCTTCATCCAGAAGTGGCCCAAGCCCCTGAAGTGGCGCTTCTACCGCACACTGCTCCTCGATGTCTCCATCACACTCTGCTCCTTCTGCAACAAGGTGGGTGCCGCGGTACTTTGGTGCCTCTCACTGTAGAAGGGAGGTCAGGGGGTCATTTCTCTCATCACAAGACTTTTCCAGACTTGTCTTTGGACAGATGGGTGTTCAAACCATATCTCTTGGACCACAGCTCTTCTTTGTGTTGTGCAGCAAGGAGATAGCTTACTCTGAGATAATTGAAAAGCTTACAAATAGTTTATTGGAAGTAAGTCTTTCTCCCTCCCTCCCTCCTCTCTCTTCTCTCTCTTCTCTCTCTCCCGCTCCTCCCCCCTTGCCCCCCCCCCCCCCCTCTCTCTCTCTCACTCATATTCATATGCAATAATCATGTTTATATCAGAACTTTGATAACAGAACAATCGGTAGTGCTTTGCACCTTGATTACAGAAGTAGCAGCAGTTCTGCCTATGATACTCTGATGCAGAGAAAGAGTAGCAGTTGATGCACTTGTCTGGACTTTCTTGCAGATGTTCCACACAGACGACTTTGAGCAGCAGTACCTGCAGAGGGGACACTGTCCTTTCTGTCGCACCAAGCTGGAGGAATGAGACAGACACCCTATGTCAATCTTAACATGGCGTCTGGACGATCTGACTGTGGACTCTCAGTTTTGATACTTTATTTGCTAGAACTCTCTCTCTTGTGTTCAGAAGGAAATGAGCTTCCTAGGAACAGAAGTCTGGGTTGCAGTTGTGGGGAGAGAGCAGAGAGGCACCCCTGGGAAAATCAGTTTGTGTCTTGAAACCTCGTTGGGTTCGGGACCAGGAGTGATTGTGAGCTTCAAAACAATTGTGTGTGTTTGACTGTCAGATGCAATTCATCCTACAGACTTGCACCTGTAATTTGTGATTAATACTGCAGACAGATTTTAGTGGGGTTTTTTTGTTTTTTGTTATCATTTTTGTTATCATTTTTGTTATTCTTATCTATATATAAGTACTGGGGAAACTTTTGCTCGTCTTTTAAAAGTGAAGGAAATGTTTTTTATTCTTAAGGGTTTTTAATTTATTCTGATAAATCCTGAATTGTTACAAAGAGGCAATATCCTTGTGGTGAGCAAGGATGATGGCATCATTTTCCAGGTAAGAATAGCTCATTATTTAGGATGGATGGATGAAAATTTTACGGCCTATCAGCCTTTGTTGGTGTCACGGCCCGGGTGGTTGACTGCTGATGTAAAAGCAGTCCCGTGCAGATATTTATGTTTAAAAGGGAAAATCGCCTGATTGTCCAACAACCTAACACTATTCAAAACAACGCCACACCAGACATAAATCAAATATAACAATTTAATAACATAATACAAGAAAGAACCAGTCAATGCAAATATAATTCCACACCTCACTCCACAACCACCATTATGCCAGAACACTCCAGCGCAAATCCACAACAAAATCTCTCCACAGAATAAACAACAATCACAAACCTACAAAAGCTCCCCAAAGCACAAACAATACTTTCATAACATAATACAAGAAAAAACCAGTCAA
Source organism: Theodoxus fluviatilis (assembly GCA_034096865.1). Taxonomy (NCBI): domain Eukaryota; kingdom Metazoa; phylum Mollusca; class Gastropoda; order Cycloneritida; family Neritidae; genus Theodoxus; species Theodoxus fluviatilis. The sequence continues at coordinate 184,080 of JAWQFJ010001305.1, forward strand.
TGCAAATATAATTTCACACCTCACTTCACAACCACCATTAGGCCAGAACACTCCAGCACAAATCTACAACAAAATTTCCCCGAAGCACAAGCAATACTTTCAACTCAAATCAATGATTATCACTCCAACACACCAATTGGAATCTGCTAGAATTTTCCAGCAACAAAATTAACAATTATTGCCAAAAAACAGACAATACTTCCAATTCAAATAAACGATGGTTATTACCTCCAAATCTTTCCACAGAATAAACAACAAGCACAAACCCACAACAAAAGCTCCCCAAAGCACAAGCAATACTTTCAGCTCAAATCATCAATGGTTATCACTCCAACACACACCAATTGCAGTCTGCTAGAACTTTCCAGCAGTAAGTTTACAACAATTCTTGTCAAGGAACAAACAACCAAAACCTCTAATTACTACAATTATTCCTACAATGTTCCAAAACCACTTCAAAGTGCAAGTCACCCCCTCATGAACGTCAACACGAGTCCACAACGTTCAACTCCGTCAGCCGGGACGGCCCTGCACCCATACTATAGGCGCACACAAGAAAAAGACTTCGTCAGCAGACGTCAGACCCCCGCAGACACAGCAAGACTAACATGAGATTAAATTACAAAGAAGATCGGCCTGTGAACCATCACAATGTCACCGTTAAAGGCCCGACGACGAGACACCAAGAAAGAACATTCCCCTCCTTACAACACCAGTAAGGAGACCGGCAAACCAAAACCAGGTCTTGCCCACCGGGCGCAAACGGCCCCCTGAGACACCGCTCAGCAAGAAATCACACACCCACAACCAGACCGGTAAGCCAAACCCAGGCCTTACCTACCAGGCACAGCGGCCCTCGGAGACGCGGCACCAACACACAGCGACGAAAAGTCTTGTTTCCAAAAGTTCCTCCCCCCTAGCGAAATACACGACCCTATATATAGGGTTCATTCACGCAAAAATAAATGTTTTGCACGTTCTGCCACATGGCGACTCGCATTGCACGTGCGACACGGTGCAGTTTAGCAAGTGCTGACACCGCAGAAACTCTTAAAGGTGCATTGTCCAGGACCGGGAGCGGACTTAAAGTCCTACCACTTCTTTGAGTCGTGACAGTTGGCTATGTAAGGCCATTGAGCTCGAAAATCACTCAACAGTTTAGAGTAAACTGCGATCAAGTCAAGTTATCCCTTGTTATTCGACTCTTACGAATCGCGTAGGGAGACGCGGTGGGTCAAATCATACCCCAAACCCACAGGGGGATATTATATTTAAGAAGATGTGCATGTTTCTTTTTCCTCTTTTTTTTCCATTAATACGAGTCATCTGGAGAATCCATCATGAGCATACACTTGAGCATAGGTGTAGTCAACTGGTTGTGTGTAATACTATCAGTTATTAGATATTCTCAAGGCAGCTGGGCTCTTTTCTGTCAGAAAAAAATAGAAGCAGAAGCAGTGGGTTCCAGAACTATTATTTCCTTGTTTAGCAAAGAGGAGATTCAAAAGCAGAGATTTATGTGACAAAATTTCTGAGCTTTGGGCAGCCCCCGTTACTCTAAGTGCTGTGTGGAAACCCATGTCTGGCTCCAAACAGAATCTCTCTCAAGGTTGTGGAAAATGCTGACTTCTGGCTCTACCATTACTTACCTCCCAGTCTGAAGGATGACTAGTGGCTCTACCATTACTTACCTCCCAGACTGAAGGATGACTAGTGGCTCTACCATTACTTACCTCCCAGTCTGAAGGATGACTAGTGGCTCTACCATTACTTACCTCCCAGTCTGAAGGATGACTTGTGGCTCTACCATTACTTACCTCCCAGTCTGAAGGATGACTTGTGGCTCTACCATTACTTACCTCCCAGACTGAAGGATGACTAGTGGCTCTACCATTACTTACCTCCCAGACTGAAGGATGACTAGTGGCTCTACCATTACTTACCTCCCAGTCTGAAGGATGACTTGTGGCTCTACCTACCATTACTTACCTCCCAGTCTGAAGGATGACTTGTGGCTCTACCATTACTTACCTCCCAGTCTGAAGGATGACTAGTGGCTCTACCATTACTTACCTCCCAGTCGGAAGGATGACTTGTGGCTCTACCATTACTTACCTCCCAGACTGAAGGATGACTTGTGGCTCTACCATTACTTACCTCCCAGACTGAAGGATGACTAGTGGCTCTACCATTACTTACCTCCCAGTCTGAAGGATGACTTGTGGCTCTACCATTACTTACCTCCCAGACTGAAGGATGACTAGTGGCTCTACCATTACTTACCTCCCAGTCTGAAGGATGACTAGTGGCTCTACCATTACTTACCTCCCAGACTGAAGGATGACTTGTGGCTCTACCATTACTTACCTCCCAGTCTGAAGGATGACTTGTGGCTCTACCATTACTTACCTCCCAGTCTGAAGGATGACTAGTGGCTCTACCATTACTTACCTCCCAGTCTGAAGGATGCCTAGTCAGTATTGGGGAACTCTGGGGAAAGAAGAAACCTGGGAACCTCTTACAGAGAGATTCATGAGAATTGGATAATCTGATTGTTAGAGCTGTTGGCTAGTCATCTTTCATACTTTGATAATGAGCAGATCTGTGTCCAACTGCTTGTCAAGAAAATGTCACAAACAGGAAGAAAATAACATTTTAGTCAGTAAAAGAATAGAATGACACACCTTAGATTTTTGTTTATATGGCACAAGTGGCTATTGTCTTGCACTCAACCAAATCTGTGTGCAGTTGTTTCCCGGAGTTTCAAGACTTTTACTGGTGAAGATAACCGATGCCTACATTTTTATGGCGGCTTTAACACAGCGAGTGTAAAATCAGTCTGAATCTCTGGTTTGTGATGTGATGTTGTTTGTTTTAAGTTGTTTGTTTTTGCAAGGCATGAATGAGTTTTATTTTAATAGCAATCCTATACTTGCTATCACCAGGAAGAGCCTTGATAGTCTTGCTGTATTGGCTGGGTGTTTTGCCTTTTGGTTCAAGTTGCACTGCAGGCAAATATGACTATTCTCATCTGCTTCTTTTAAGCATTTGGAATCACCATGTGGTGTAGGGCTGGTGTCTGCTTTACAAAGTTTATTTATCTGTCCGTCCACTTAGCTGTGTAAACTGTGATACAAGACATACTGTGAATTCTATCGCTGGAAAATTTTATTCATCAAATTGTATTTTCAACTGAAAATGAGTGACATTTCAGTGTTGCATTCTGTAGTTCCCTGAATAAACATATATACATTCCCTGAATGATCTGTATCTGTTGTACAGTTAATTGGACATTCTTCACAGGATCTGACCACATTAAGTGGAAAGGAGAACATACACAGGGACATTTCAAGCCGGCGATCATTACAAAGACATTTTTCTGCAAATATTAACATCTATATAAACATGCAACCAGTGATTGTTCACCGCAGGAAGTGTCTTTCAGAAACAAACTGCAAAACCAAACCGATCTAACAAACGAAAGCCCACAGCACCCCGAAAAAACCCCACTTGAATTTATGTTAGGAAGACAAAATGAGTCTGCTTGGTGGCAAATTAGATTACAACCTACAGTGACATCCCACGCCTACACAGCAGTCAAATCTGTAACTAACAAACCATGTTGGAAGGACTGGCAAAACTAGCTGTCACCCAGCAAAGACATTTGTTAAAACAAAGCAAATTGTCGCAAAGACATTTGCTAAAACAAATAAAACGATCTCCCCTTTCACCAAGTGGCACTCTACATCAGCCGACCAGTTGCATAATTATTATGGACAAATCCACACAGTAAAGTATTTGCGCAACCTGTCTCCAACAACATGCACAATTAACTCCTTGTCTTTTTCTGCTTCCATTCAACAGTATCGTTACATGCAGTTCAAATTGTTCACCTTTGAAGCATCCTCGTATTGTTTGGTGTCACATAATTTATAATTAAGGCATCATAATGGTAGATACCATGATGTTTGTGCCACCAGGGTCTCCATACAACTTGTAACATGCACCAAATGCAGCTTCAATAAATCATAATCAAACTGTCTTAGTCCTCAATGCAAAACTCTAAATGGCAATATCTCAAATAAACATTCATTTGAAAATACTGTCACACACATGATGACGCAGCGCAACCACGTGGTTGCGATGACGCCAACACCCTTTGGCTAAGCAGCGCAACTACGTGGTTGCGGTCACCGTAATGAAATTTTCCTATCTCCGTGGTTGTTTCAAGGGAAGTAACTCGTACAGCTATTTATTCTCTAACCAATTTGTGTTCGTTGGAGTGACCTTTTCTTTAGTATAGTCCCCGTGAGAAAGCTAAATTTAGTAGAAGCTACGCTCACCCTACGTCCTGTTTACATTCTGGCTTGTCGACATGCCATCGCGTTGTCAAAGGAGATCGAACGGTGATGAAAATGACGAAGTATTAGAAGCGTGGATGGAAGAAGGGTCTAATACTGAAGATCTAGGTGGATATTGGACTTCTGAAGAAGATATTGATGATTCTAATGCGGAAATAGTCCCAGTCAACGAGAATGCAGAGGTGGCTGACAGCGAAGACGAATCTACTTCGTGGTTGACAGTGACAGCGAAGACGAACCGACTTCGTCGCCGTCGACGTCAGAGAGAGAGGAAGAGATGGAAACGGTGTTTACAGCAGACACAGACATCGATTCGGATGCAGAGGATGTCGAAAATCTTCTCTACTCCTCCAATAAACTGTACCACACAAAAGAGGACTATGCCAAGTAGGGCGCCTTCTTTCTCTCAGAGGGCCATTCTGAGACTTTTCTTCTATTCAGAGACAGATTGCAGTAAGTGTATATTTTCTGATTTCACCTCTCTGACTTGCTAAAAATAGTACAATACATTAGGTGTAAAAAAAAAAGAAAATCAAAATTGCATGTACCTGGTGTTTAAATTTTTTTCTCTCCCAATTTTCTTACTGCATATTGTAACTATCCAGCACTTCAGCTAGAAAGTGCAAATGATTATCTTTCTTGTGGTACCAACCATTAAACAGTTATTCTAAATTTGGACTTTGTGTGATTTTTTGAAAACTTGAAAAAACACTGCGTACAGAGGTAAATTTCCTAATGCTATCCCTGCGTAAGCAATGAGTTAACATACTAATTGAATCGAGTAAATTCATGCTGCTTGTATACATAATCTAAGTATCAATGAATTTTTACAATTTGACCAACACATGATCAGCTTTAGCACCTTTAGTAGCCAAGTTCCCATTTCACTTGATACAATAAAGGTTTTCCCTCTTCATAGCGATTCAAGTTTTCCACAAAAGTCTTGGCCACCTGAAATCAGAAACAAGTTGTATATCTTTTCAGTCCAAATGAATTTGTGTACATGTTTGTGTGTGCATGTTTGTATGTGAGTATTAGTATGCATGTTTCCAAGTGGTGTGTGTGTGTGTGTTTGATGAATTAGCAGGAAGTGAAGAGGAGCTGACTAGTCTTGTCGAGCACCTGGACAAGACCTCACAGGCATATGGCATGGAGATCAGCGCTGAGAAGACCAAGGTGATGAGGAACAATCCTTGGGGCTTCAAAATGGAAATCAAAGTGAAGGGCCAAAAACTGGAAGCTGTGAACAACTTCAAATACCTGGGATCTATCGTGACTGATGAAGGGTCCAAACCAGAGATACTGTCCAGGATAGCACGAACAACAGCAGCATTGGCAAAGTGAAGCACGCTGGCCATCTCCGTATTCTTGTATGCATGCGAGTCCTGGACACTCACATCTGAACTACAGAGGCGGGTACAAGCCCTGGAAATGAGATGCTACCGCAAGATTCGGAACATCTCATATAAAGACCATGTCACGAATGAGGAAGTCAGCAACAGGATCAGGAGAGCAATTGGACAGTACGAAGACCTGCTCTCAATCGTGAAAAGCAGAAAGCTGAAGTGGTACGGTCACGTGTCAAGAGGCAGTGGGCTGGCCAAGACCATCCTGCAAGGTACCGTACCAGGTGGGAGAAGGAGAGGCAGGCAGAGAAAGAGGTGGGAAGACAACATCAAAGAGTGGACAGGCTTGACCTTTGCTGACTCACAGCGAGCCACAGAGGATAGAGATCGATGGAGGAAGATTGTCCAAAAGTCATCAGTGGTGCCTCAACAACCCATCTCAGGGTTAAGAGACTAAACTGAACTGAACTGAACTGTGTGTGTGTGTGTGTGTGTGTGTGTGTGTGTGTGTGTGTGAATGGGTGTATGCACACTTATTAATGTGTGCATGTGCACTTTCCAAGCATGTACCTCAAAAGAAACAGAAAGGCACACACAGGCACGTAGGCAAGCAGTCAGACAAACAGGATCACAGGTACAGAGGGAGACAAAAGGAGTGTTAGAAGTTGACAGACACGCTCATGCATTCATGCATGTAGAACTCTACAACACACACATTCATGGACATGCACACATTCTAACACGTAAAAACACCTTGAGAAAAAAACCCACCTGTACACTCGGTTTTTAGATTTTTCACCCATCTCTATATTTTTATTAGTACAGCCATTTCAATCAAAATTAAGAGTCATATGTAAATATCGACTTGTAAAACTGTACCGTTCCACACAATACTGCATGGAATGAAAGCACCTCAAATTCCTGGTGTCAATAAGATTCACTGTCCACATTGGATGCGTGAAATACAGTGGCAAGCACTTGCATATTCTGTTGTCTCCTGCTCTCGGAATAAGTTAGTGATGGCATCATTCCTCGAAATGAAAATCGTATACAATCTTATTCAAGACTTGCCCCTCAATCTAAGGTTGCCTTGATGGTTTCTTTTCCCTTTCTTTTCCATATATGAGAGTCATCTGGAGGCTACATTGTGAGCATTAATTTGACATTGCGGGTGGAGGCTGTGACAAGCCAAAGGCAGCACACACCTGCAGGGGCTGGCTGGGGCCAGAGACGTGGGGGGTGATGATGACGTTGGGCAAAGACCACAGGGGGCTGTCAGGAGGCAGGGGCTCCACTGTGAATACATCCAGCACTGCACCACCAAGCCAGCCCTGCCTGCAGTCAAAGGTCAGATGTCAGAGGTCACTCACTGGTCATCAGTCAAAGATCACAGACAGGAGCCTAGAAATGCAGATCGATTAAAATCAAAACAAAAACAAAACAAATGCACTTGTTCAACTTTGTCCACAGACATTTGGTCACACACAAAAAAGCAAGTTATAACTTGCACTCATTTCCTGAAGTTGCTATTTTTTACTTGATACCCTACTTCTCACCTCTTCTTCTCTTTCCCTTGTTCCCATCTCCCCATCCCCATCTCCTTTTCTTCCACCCTCTGTCATACCAAATCTCTTAAATGTTCTTTCCAGATAGTTACAAATACATTTCCAGCTTTAGACACGTGGCAAGGGAAGCTATTCTGGAAGGGTGACCCATGAATAGATTTTGAAATGGAACAGAGCAAAGACAAAACAAAGAAGACCAGAACATAATAAGATAAGCTATATAATCTGCGGACAGAAAAAGTTTCCGACCTCAGGTGGAAAGACCAAAACCAAAACCTCATGGTATGTGTGTGTGTGTGTGTGTATGTGTGTGTGTGTGTGTGTGTGTGTGTGTGTGTGTTTTAACAGAAAGACAGCATGACTGTACCTAATACAACAATATAGTCTGGGCCCCCTGTGGGTTGGGGGTGAAAATTGACCCACCTTGCCTCACTCAGCATTTTGTAAGAGGTGAATAACTAGGGAGATTGCAGCTTGACTTGCTCTTACTCTACCCAGTTCTACTGTTTTTTTCAGGATTAATGGCCTTCAATAGCCTACAGAAGCTGACAGACTGTAAAACTCCATCCGTCCATCCATCCATCCGTCTGTCTATCAACCATCCACCCATCCATCCAACCATCCATCCATCCACCCATCCAACATCAATCTATCCATCCATGTATCCATCTGTGCATCCACCCATCCATCCATCTATCCATCCATCCAACATCTATCCATGCATTCATCTGTACATTCATCCATCCATCCATTCATCCACCCACCCACCCACCCACCCACCCACCCACCCACCCATCCATCCATCCATCCATCCATCCATCCATCCATCCATCCATCCATCCATCCATCCATCCATCCATCCATCCATCCATCCATCCACCCACCCATCCATGAAGTCTAGAAAAAGGATGACTGCAGAGGGGCTCACTGAAGGACAAAAGACAGTACACTTACTGTAACGCCTTGATCAGGCTCTCTTCCCCACAGACACTGCCACGACCCACGTTGATGAACACTGATTTCTGTCAATAAAAACACTCTTGCCCTGCATCCTCCTAGAGGCAATGAACAGGCACGATGATAATGCACAGTTTTAAATCTATTCTGAAACTTCCATCCATGCAAGCAGCACTCCTTGCAGAACAGTTCACACATCCATTCATCAAACAGCAGCCTCAGCAACAAAAATCATTGGGATTTTGGACTTTTCAGCGACACAACACATAGAAGACACGCAGAACATTGCAGTGTTCAAGGAGGAGAGGCTATTCACTGTTGTTTTCACTGCGGATCCTCCTACCATTTTATTGTTTGCTCCTGATAACTATAACAAAACTCTTAATAGATTAGAGGATGGATTGATGGATGAATCAATGGATGGATGGACAAATAGCTGTCTGACAATGAATGGATGGATGCATGGCTGTATGAATCAATGGATGGATGCATGGCTGTATGACAATGAATGGATGGATGCATGGATCTATGAATCAATGGATGGATGGACAAAAAACTGTATGACAATGAATGAATGGATGCATGGCTGTATGAATCAATGAATGGACGGATGCATGGCTGTATGAATCAATGAATCTGTGGTCTGGTGCTTCTCATCTCCTCAGGGTGCCACCGACAAGGTCTTCGTCAGGGGATCGAGCTTTCCGCTCTGCTGCACCAGTCCTATGGAATCAACTGCCAGAGGCGTTGCGTCAGGAGCCGAAGCAGAGTAAGTTCAGAGGAAGCCTCAAGACATGCCTCTTCCGCCAAGCGCGTCTTGCTGACTAGGGGATCCTAGTCGACCCCTACTAGGGACATCCTAGCACCATGGAAAATTTGTGACATTTTTTTTTGGTGTGCATGCGCCACTGAGCAGCCTTTGGGCTGGAAGTGCTCGCAATACAAGTACATTATACATACATACATACAATGAATGGACGGATGCATGGGTGTATGAATGTCTGTAAAGATCACAGGTTGGTTGGTTGCTATTAGCATGGATGGATGCATAAATGGAAGGTCGTATGGATGGATGGGAGGGTGAATATGGAAAGATGAAGGAATGCAATAATGAAAGACAGATGCATTGATGGGTGACGGGTCCAGCAACACCAGGGCACACACCTCTCTCACACTTCCTCACCACCAGACAAACCTCAACCCATCAATTACTAAAAGGTCCTCTTTGACCTGTCAGATGCTCAGTGCACTTCTGAACAGAGGCAGACAGGTGACATCAGCACAGGAGAAAATAAGCAGAATTCCTGACCCGAACTTTGCAGTGCTGGAAGGCATCGCCAGCTAGGAGTCCGACAGTGTCTGGAGTGCTGGGCAGCACACTGCAGACATAGTCACAGCCAGACAGCAAAGCCCCAAGCTCCCTGACTGGTCTGCAACACAGCGAAGGACTCGGAGATGCTCTCAAATATGATGTTCCATACTTCCAGTCTCTACTCCTTGTTGCCATTCCCTTGCCACACCTAGTCGTCGGGTAAGCCCAAGCAACTCCAACCACATTTTCCTTTTCATAGTTCTAAATTTAGCAATCACATGAGACCTTGGGGCAAAGCTGTGTGTGGTTCCTCACGTGGTTACCAAATTTAGAATGTAAGTGGAAAAAATTTGCCTCCGGCTTTCTTGGCAGCAAGGGGCAATGTGGGAATGGTGGGAAGGGCAAGATAAAGCAGCAAGGGACATCGTATTTATGACAACTATTTGTAGGTATTAAGATACATCTTCATATACAGAATAAACCCACTACATTCACCTTTTTGTGTTAGCATAGGGACATATTTAGGCTGTAACTAGTGTAAGATGGCGACAAAAGTGATGTTTATACTTGAAGACAATTTCCATGGATGACAAAGAGGACATCAATTACAGATGATAAAGACATACATGAAAAAACATCAATTTTGAATGACAGAGCAGAAGACTTACTTAAAAACATCAATGACAGATGACAGAGATCAACTTGAAGACACCAATAAACTCATAGATGATAAAGGGGAAGATGTATTCAAAGACATTAATAAAATCATTGATTTTAAAAAGAGGAAAGCACCTACTTGAAGACATCAATGTGGGGACAAGAAGAGGATGTCTGGGAAGGCTGGTCTCGTTGCAGACCCCACACTGTCATTCCCATGGCCTTGCAAAGCCTTGCAACTGTCCACACAGAACTGTCTCACTCTACAGACTACTGTCCACACAGAACTGTCTCACTCTACAGACTACTGTCAACACAGAACTGTCTCACTCTACAGAATAATGTCCACACAGAACTGTCTCACTCTACAGAATACTGTCCACACAGAACTGTCTTACTCTACAGAATACTGTCCACACAGAACTGTCTTACTCTACATACTACTGTCCACACAGAACTGTCTCACTCTACGGAATACTGTCCACACAGAACTGTCATTCCCATGGCCTTGCAAAGCCTTGCAACTGTCCACACAGAACTGTCCACACAGAACTGTCTCACTCTACGGAATACTGTCCACACAGAACTGTCATTCCCATGGCCTTGCAAAGCCTTGCAACTGTCCACACAGAACTGTCTCACTCTACGGAATACTGTCCACACAGAACTATCTTACTCTACAGAATACTGTCCACACAGAACTGTCTCACTTTACAGACTACTCTCCACACAGAACTGTCTCACTCTACAGAATACTGTCCACACAGAACTGTCTCACTCTACAGAATACTGTCCACACAGAACTGTCTCACTCTACAGAATACTGTCCACACAGAACTGTCTCACTCTACAGAATACTGTCCACACAGAACTGTCTCACTCTACAGAATTCTGTCCACACAGAACTGTCTCACTCTACAGAATACTGTCCACACAGAACTGTCTCACTCTACATGTCCACACATAACTGTCTCACTCTACAGAATACTCTCCACACAGAACTGTCTTACTCTACAGAATTCTGTCCACACAGAACTGTCCCACTCTACAGAATACTGTCCACACAGAACTGTCTCACTCTACAGAATACTGTCCACACAGAACTGTCTCACTCTACAGAATTCTGTCCACACATAACTGTCTCACTCTACAGAATACTCTCCACACAGAACTGTCTTACTCTACAGAATTCTGTCCACACAGAACTGTCCCACTCTACAGAATACTGTCCACACAGAACTGTCTCACTCTACAGAATACTGTCCACACAGAACTGTCTCACTCTACAGAATTCTGTCCACACATAACTGTCTCACTCTACAGAATTCTGTCCACACATAACTGTCTCACTCTACAGAATTCTGTCCACACATAACTGTCTCACTCTACAGAATTCTGTCCACACATAACTGTCTCACTCTACAGAATACTGTCCACACAGAACTGTCTTACTCTACAGAATTCTGTCCACACAGAACTGTCTCACTTTACAGACTACTCTCCACACAGAACTGTCATTATGAAATACCATCCACACAGAATTAACTGCCTCAGTTTACACATTACATTACACTCACTTATGAATTTACTTAAATAGGCCTATGTTTACAAAAACTGGTTACAGATTGTTTTTAATTACATTCAATTTCAATTAATCTTCATCACCATAACATTTATGGAATGTCTGCATCTAGGATATGCTGCACACTGTACCTTCCAAATGCCTAACAATTTCACAAGTTAATAACAGCTCTTGTGTGAAGTTCGAGAGACATCTGAGTGAACAAGCTTTTTAGTGCCAAGTCTCACAGTTCTTACTTTCCTGGGAACAACACATGGGAAATCTGTTGTACTTCAAAGCATTCTGAGAATGCATTTATAGCATTTTTTTTAAATCTTTGTAACTACTGTACACACCAACTGCTGAAAATCATGCAAAACTTACCCATGGGCCATCTTGCACAAGATTGTGGCACTGTACAGAACTCAAATTGAGCAGCTAAGCACACGGATCCCCATACAAATTCAAGCTTTAAAAAACGCTCTAACAGAGAGTAGATATCGGGAGAGTAGAGTAAATGGGGGAAAACTCACTTTCTTGTCCAATCTGGCCAAGGCCAAGAATTCCAATAGTTAATTCAGGCAGGGTTCGAAAATTCCTCTTGTCCCTACAACAAAAAAGGCACACAGTAGCAGCAGTTATTGAAAGTCATCCATCATACATATGCTGAGGCATTTGCCTCTGATGCTATATTCATCAACGTATGAGTACCCTTGATGTTTCTTTTAGAAATCTGTATAATCACAACATGCAAGAAAAAAAAGTAATGTTGACTACAATTATTTGAATTAATGCTGTGTTTCTCTCTATGATAAGATAAGCTTCTTGGCGAGCCCCATCCTGAAAACACCACATTACATAAAAATGGAATAGGGCCAAGAAGAAACCAGGTCTGCAGCTCTCCGCCCAGAGCACATGGAAATGACACAGAGCAGCAGATGTCATGGCCATCCAATCCAGCTGAGGAAGCCTCCAGTTGTCATGACTCCCACCACAGACTTACACGGCTGGGCTGACAGGGTGTGGTCACTCCAGGCAAGCTTCCCCACTTTATATCAACTCATGCACTGGTCTTGTGCAGCTCTTCATCTCATTATTTCATATGATGGATGCATATGGATCCGTGGTCCTTTGTGTCGCATGTGCTCTTTTCCCTAAAACCCCTGTGAGCACCCTCATTTAAGAGACAAGCAAACTTCATGACTTCCCAGTGGCTGAGTCAAGTCAACATGCAAACCAGTTTAGGTAGAGTCAAAATATGGGGCTTTGTAAAAGTGGTCAGATGATAGGATTCATAAATAACCCGGTATAATAAGTCATGCAATGCATGCCTGCACTAGCATACAAGAAAAATTTACTTCCAGTTTCTAAATGTCCTATAACATCTCAAAGATTCAAATATATCAGACTTATTACATTTTGAACCAGACAAATACTGTAACATTATTAGATATAAATTATTTACTGGTGATTTCTACATGACCTTAGAAAGTAAAATGAATTTCAAAGTAATAAAGGATTTTTAAGCTTGACACAAGTGAAGTATTTCATGGTATTCCACATGCCGGGAGTTTCCAATATCCAGTTAATATTTGAGAAAATCTCCCATTTCATTTTGATGAGCATTTCTTTCATTGTTAAAAAGGGTATCTGGGACCCTACTCCTTCCAAAGATGTTAGAATTGATAGCATTCAGCAACTGCCTCAGAACCACATCACTTTTTCTTAATGAGCCCGTTGATGTCAGTCACCACATGCAAAAACGAGGCTGATGAAAAGTAATGTGACATATATAAGCACACCCATATTAATGACATAACTTCATACAAGGCACTGCCTCACACTACATACACAGGGTCCCATTGCTGGGTGTCCATGTCCTTGTACGTCTGCTTGAACTTCCTTTCACAGGCAATGACCTGGCCCACCACATACTCCCCGATCATCTGGCCAAACCCTTCTCCCTGCCTGGTCAAAGTGAAGGGGAGGGCCACCTGTATGAGGGAAGGGAGAACAGTTTGGGTAGATCTGCAAGACAACTTTTCACATGTCTGGTTGCTCAGAGCACTTCATGCAGATGCATGTGCAGAACAGGATCATTCCTCACTGGAAGAAGATAAATATCTTGATGAAAGGATAGTGTAGAGAAAGAGGAGTACAACGATCATCCCTGTTTCTAATAGAGCATTCTAGCAAGGTGCTGGCTCGCACAGAACAAGTTACTACAAAAGAGACCCTCACTCTCCCCTTTTGGGCAGGGGAAGGCACGGGAGTTCAGAACCTCGTCCGAAATTATAATTCCTCAATCCAAGCAAAACTGATTGTTGAAATTGCTTACAATAGCATCTGACCACAAACTGAGGTTTCCTCCTATCAATGGAAATTTCCAGTTACTTTCCAAGATACTGGCTGGGGATTACAATAGATAGCAAAGTACTTTTTAAGTCTCCTGGTTAAACATACATCGCAGTCAAGCAAATCATCTCACACATACACATGGGCCTACCTTTTTAGTTCTGACATCTGCTATAAATTTCTCAAGACCTGCAAGGTACGAAAAAAGAAGAAGAGAGAAAGCATTAACAAAACTACTTACTTTAATCTTAAAATGACACATTTCACTTTAAAATCTGTAGCACAAGCACAATGTCACTAATTATGAAGAAATAAGTGTCTTATTACAAAAGATCAAAGGGTCAGAAATTTGTTCTTAATTGGTGGACGGCACTGCATTCAAAACTGAAACTTAGGCCACATGAAACAAAAAAGTTATGGTAACCCAACTCGCCCTATTTTTTCCTGCCAATCCTACATTTCTGTAAATGATGAAAAAACAAATTCCCCCAAAACACACACACACACACACACACACACACACACACACACACACACACACACACAGACACCACACACACACACACACACACACACACACACACACACACACACACACACACACACACACACACACACACACACACACACACACACACACACAAACAGAAATGGATGGTCAACAACAAACTGTGTGCTGTCCCATCTTATCTGCCCTATGAGCACTCGGGTAACCCACTATTTAAGTTTGAAAAAACATTTTCGGTGAAAGAAAGTTTGGTTTGCACACAATCTGGGCTCTTCTAAAAAGAAGAAGAAAACAGTTTTGAACGACCTACCAATCCTTTTTTTTTTTGGTTGCCATGTTACCTTGACCACTTTGTGTGTGTGTGTGTGTGTGTGTGTGTGTGTGTGTGTGTGTGTGTGTGTGTGTGTGTGTGTGTGTGTGTGTGTGTGTGTGTGTGTGTGTGTGTGTGGTGTCTGTGTGTGTGTGTGTGTGTGTGTGTGTGTGTGTTGTGTGTGTGTGTGTGTGTGTGTGTGGTGTGTGTGTGTGTGGTGTGTGTGTGTGTGTGTGTGTGTGTGTGTGTGTGTGTGTGTGTGTGTGTGGTGTCTGTGTGTGTGTGTGTGTGTTTGTGTGTGTGTTGTGTGTGTGTGTGTGTGTGTGTGTGGTGTGTGTGTGTGTGGTGTGTGTGTGTGTGTGTTTGTGTTTGTGTTGTGTGTGTGTGTGTGTGTGTGTTGTGTGTGTGTGTGTGTGTGTGTGTGTGTGTGTGTGTGTGTGTGTGTTTGTGTGTGTGTGTTGTGTGTGTGTGTGTGTTGTGTGTGTGTGTGTGTGTGTGTGTGTTGTGCGTGTGTGTGGTGTGTGTGTGTGTGTGGTGTGCGTGGTGTGTGTGTGTGTGTGTGTGTGTGTGTGTGTGTTTGTTGTGTGTGTGTTTGTTGTGTGGTGTGTGTGTGTGTGTGTGTGTGTGTGTTTGTTGTGTGTGTGTGTGTGTGTGTGTATGTGTGTGTGTTCTTGGCACAAATGCACATAATCTGTGTGCATACAAAAGATCAAAGATACCTAACTGGTCTGCTCTCTTACAATTAAAATGTTTAGACAAACAAATCAATATAGATATGTACAAACAAACAGGCAAAAACCATGCAACATGTCCTCTTTCTTTGTAGCTGCAAAGTCCCTCTTTGATATCTTTTCATGTGTTTTATGTGCCATCATGCTCTGTCAATACCTACCAGCATAACTACTGAAATATTCATCTATCTCCCTCATAACAGAAATGATCATTTACATGTGTAGGTAGGGACACAGCACAGGATATGAGTATGGCCCACTACCCATCTGCCTTCTACCTGTCTTCCTGCTTGTCTTCTGCTTGGCAACTCTTCTGCCTGCCTATAATTATCCGCTTGCACACCTACATGCTTACATACTGGCCCATCAACTCATATGACAACTTTCCTACCTATATCTTTGCCTATATGTTTGTCTGCCTCACTGTTTATTCTTCTGTCTGCCTAACTAACCATCTCTTTAATTCCATCTGCATTGCTTCCGAACTGCCTGCCTACTTGCACACTTACCTACCAGACTGTCTAATGACTTAACTGCTTACTTACTCACCCATCTGCTTGCTTACCTGCCTACTTACGCTGAAATGGTCGTTGTCCCCAACATTTCCGGACACTGTACCTGAGGTACTCTGTCCGATAATTTATGAGCGCTTTAAAGCCACACTCCCTTGATTTGATTTTCGTATTTTGGCTCCAAAGTCATCTTCATCCATGCACAAACCATCCCAGAAAATATGAAACTTATAAATGTTACCGAAGTATATCAAAACCATTTTTTAATCTATCGGACAGAGTACCTCAGGTACAGTGTCCGGAAATGTTGGGGACAACGACCATTTCAGCCCTACGTACATATGTACATGCCTACATGCTCATCCACCAACCCCAACTTGAACCTGTTTACTTATTTCTTTGTATGCCTATCTGTTTACTTTGAAGTATCTGTTCAACTCCTCCCATACTGCATATCTCCTATCTACCTACCTACTTCCCTATTAGCATCAACCTGCCTATCTACCTATTTTCTCACTTATTTATATGCATGTCTAACTACCTGCATGCTTACCTGTCTGCTAACATGCTTAGTTTTATAACCTAATCATCAGCCTGGGAGCCTATTTGCCCAACTTACTATCTGCCAACCCACCTGCCCAGGTGGACTGTACCCACTGGAGGTGAGGAGGAAGCTGGGAGAGGAGGGCAGAGATGAAGGGAGGGTCAGCCAAGAGGATCTTGGCCTCTCCTGCTGCCTGCACATTGGACTCTCCCACTGGCCCGTCATCTGGGGACAAACAAATCGCAGAGGTGTGCCGAAAAACATTATAAATGCATAACAAGGAAACAATATTGTATGCCAGAAGTAGTACAGGGTGACCCGAGAATGCTACATGTATTTGGTGGCATTTAGCACAATAAGCTGCCCATGAAATTTGCTAAAATGCTGGGCATCCATCCAAGATTGAGGTAGGATGCAGGAATATCTGCTGAGAGAGGAGGGTGACGACAGAATGATTCGATCAGAGTCGGAACCACAACACCTTGCGCTGTATCCACTCACGTAGCATCGCTCTGCTGGGTGGTTAATATAATAACATCGAACAAGAGTGGTCGACTTTTCTCTCACATGATACTCGCAGAAAAATACATGCAGTTTTACACCACATCTTAGTGAAACACACAAACAACCTTCCAAAGGTATGTCGACGACCTGCGTCGTTGGAAGCAGTTGCTGAACGACTGCTGTCAGTCCTTTGACAGCAGTGGCAACATGCACGCGGCTGCACTTCGCCATTGCAGTCCTACAGCAGTTACTTCCCCTTCCAAAGAACGACATCGGCCCAAAGACCTTTGATCGGCCTGAAAGAGTTGGGCTGAGCGCATTATCAATTGAGATTATTCACGAACTCCGTGTCCAGAAAAAAAAACCTAGATGAAGATCGTGCTGGAGCATTTGACATACATTTTTGTGTCGTGGTGCATTTGAGATAGCAGGTCGTTGTTGACGACTCGCTGCTGAACTCTTAATTGAAGTGTAATAAATATCTCTCTCTCTTGTTTGTCCGGCCATAGTGCTCGTGTGTGTGTGTGTGTGTGTGTGTGTGTGCGTGCGTGCATGCGTGCGTGCGCGCGTGTGCCCCTGACATGCCCCTTTTCTTTGCAATGAAAATCTGTCTATTAAAAAAACACCTCATTACAATCTGGTGCCAACCCCGACAGCACACCAGGGCTGGACCAGGACTGGCAAATCCCTTGATTCCAGCCCTGGCCAGCCCTGGCATCCAGCCCTGGACTAGCCTAGAAATGGTCATTGTGCCAGCCATGGACCAGCCCTGACATCCAGCCCTGGCCAGCCCTGGCATCCAGTCCTGGACTAGCCTAGAAATGGTCATTGGGCCAGCCCTGGACCAGCCCTGGCATCCAGCCCTGGCCAGCCCTGGCATCCAGCCCTGGACTAGCATAGAAATGGTCATTGGGCCAGCCCTGGACCAGCCCTGGCATCCAGGCCTTGCCTAGTCCAGGCCTTGTTTTATTGCCTTAGGACCTGCATGGGTTCCAGGGGTGGTCCGGTCCAAGCCCGATAAACTGTCTTGAATCCTTCACTTGAATAACTCTAGCATTTTCTTGAAAAGGATAAGAATTCTCCAGCAGCCATACCCGTCCAGATACACACACACACACACAGAGAGAGAGAGAGAGAGAGAGAGAGAGAGAGAGAGAGAGAGAGAGAGAGAGAGAGAGAGAGAGAGACACACACAAATACACAAATACACATGCACATAAACACACACACATGCACACAGAGCACGCACAGCACACATAAACACAATGAGAGAAGGCAAAAATTGTACAGATTGAATTTAGATTCCAGAAATATCTTACTAAGTGTAAATAACCTTACATGAAAAACAAAGTCACTGGCATCCAGCCCTGGACTAGCTATAGTATATGGTGCATGTGGGCCTTAAGCCTGGACGGGCGAGCCCTTGGCATCGCAGGCCTCTGCCTAGTCCAGGCTTTTGCTTGTTTTATTGAGTCTTTGGAGCCTGTGCTATGGGTTCCCATGGGTGTGGTCCTGGTCCAGAGCTGTGCGATAACTGGTTTCTTGAAGTCCCTTGCCTTTGAATACTGGCTAGGCATTTTCTTGAATAATGGGTGAATAAAAAAAAAAAAAAAAAAAAAAAAAAAAAAGTAATTAATGTCTCCAGGCAGCGCATACCCGTCTTAGATAGCACACACACACACACAGAGAGAGAGGAGACGGAGTAGAGTAAGAGAAGACGTATGATGAGAGAGAGAGGATGAGAGGAGAGTAGAGAGTAGACTTCACACAAATACTACAATTAGCACATGGCACTAGACACCCACCACATAGTCACACAGAGGCTACGCTATCATAGACACACATAAACGCATCAGATGAGTTAGAAGAGGGAGCAAAATTGTACAGATTGAATTTAGATT
>JAWQFJ010001306.1:0-5000 GCA_034096865.1 Theodoxus fluviatilis
TACCGGCGATACACATTCTGTCGGCCTACAGTCCTGATTCTCACACAGAAGGGGAATAATCACCCCAACGACTAATAGTTATGGTCCTCCCTGACTGCTCATAGCTCCTTGGAGACACTTCTTTCCCATCCGTCTCCAACTCCAAAAAACTGGCGTACTGACGAAAACAAACGTTATCAGGTGGCGAAGCAGCAATAAGTCACGGAGGAGTTGTCCGTCAGTTAAATAACACATAGCACAGAGCAACCAAGCAAACTAGGAACATTGTAATAAAAACAGGTCAGCACAAACCCCC
Source organism: Theodoxus fluviatilis (assembly GCA_034096865.1). Taxonomy (NCBI): domain Eukaryota; kingdom Metazoa; phylum Mollusca; class Gastropoda; order Cycloneritida; family Neritidae; genus Theodoxus; species Theodoxus fluviatilis. The sequence goes on from JAWQFJ010001306.1 coordinate 296, forward strand.
AAAAAAACCTTCCCAAACCCATGCCGCGTTTTCTCTTACCCACCTATCGGATTCGCTGCCCCACGCCCCAGCAACTAACAGAAAATCAATCCTGATGGCTTCAAAGTCATAACAGCAAATGAACATAGAAAATATTGCATCTAATTGCAACAGGGGTAACCTTTTTTTGTTTCAACAATTAATATTTTAAAGTCCTTGTACTAAGTTCGCATGTGTGTTATCAGTGTGCTTTAAAAATACATGTATAGGTCAAGTCACAGTGATTGTGCACACTAAGGTGATATATGCGAATGAAATTCAAGCACTTTGTCAGGACGGGAAAATGTTTACAAGAGCTACAGGGTATTAATGAGGGGGGAATTTATCCCCAAAGTTTTACAGATTGTGTCAAATTGAATAATAAATAGCAAAATGAAACGGTCAGGTGTTCTTTATCATAGTTAAACAAATAGATACAAAATGATGTGCACCAATCTTGAATAGTTCAAGAAATGAAATTTTCTACAAAAATGTTACTATCTGAAGAAGTATCAGCCATTCCGTCACGTGACCTCAATCTTGCATAAATGTAGTTGTGGAACATGACTTCTCTTACCTACACCTGTCATTCACTAAGAGATTAGCAATCTTCAAGGAAAGTAGCTGGAAGAGGCTGCTGGAGGTTAATTCTAGCCTTAGGACAGTTGTCTGCAGCTGCTTACGGACACCCGGTGTGGTTCTGGAGGCCGCACGGATGCTAGAGGTGAACCCTGAATCAAGGGTCCGGACAGTCACCGCCTCGCCGCACCCAGGAGGAACATTCACTGTTTTTGAGGGCACTTCGGGAACACTGTGGTGCTTTGAGACTTTGTTGCAGGGCACGTAGCGAAGGTGCCAGACAATCGACTGTCAAAGCTGCTGCTGTGCGGAGAGCTCTGAGAGGGAAAGTGAACTGCGGGGGTGTGAGGCAGGGGAGTGGGTGGGTGGGACAAAAGATGCGTTTTAATGACTGCCTGAAAAGATCTCTAAAAGCCCTGGAGATCAAACTAGACACCAGGGAGTCTCTGGCATAAGATCTCCCTCCTGGCCCGGCAGGGTGACTTGCAGGCTTGCGGGTAGCGGAGGAGAGGAGGTTTGCCGCAGCAGAGAGAAAGGGGGCCTCGCGCAAGATCGAACTGCCAGTCCCCCTGCTGCGTCATCCCCCTGTATGTGCCCCACATGTGGTACAGTCTGTGGTACCCGGAGAGGCCTTATCAGCCACCTACAGACCCATCATACCCCAACCAGTGACATCGAATTAAGTCCCCAGAAGGACGAGCAAGACTGCAAACGTGAACCAGCAAAGAGTTTGACCATTCTGCAGGGATTGGAAATAGTGTTGGTACCAAACTGAGTGTGTTTCTATCTGAGTGTCTCTGTGATTGTTGTCGTCAGGTGGCTGTGAAGAATGGATTGCTGGCCCTAAGACCAGTAGGTAACTTAAACGTTTTCAGAACCAGATATGAATAATGCCGTCAAATTAATCGATACCTTTACATGTGTGCCTCCTTCACACTCAAACGTTTTTCCTCAGCGAAAACTGCTTACAGTGAAATATACGTATTGTAACAGATTTGCGATTTTGTAGAGGTTTTCCAGTGTGGTCAGGGATTTTAAGAAGCCTGGTTGAGCATAGTATGTAAAAGAGATTCTTTTTAACACGATGGAAAATTGCACAATCGAGCATACGCGCACACAAACGCATGTACATACATGCATACACACGCGTGAGAGAGAACACACACACACACGCACGCACGCATACACACACACACACACACACACACACACTCGTGTATGTGTGCATGTACGCAGGTATGCAAGCACATACTTCAGCATGCACCCACTTATAGAAGCACACACACGTATTTTTCATTTATTCACATGAGTTCAGTAGAACAGATGTAAAATTTCTTTGCCGAGATTTGAAGAAATTCTATTTGTTCGACCAATTTTAAAATAGCACAACCAAAACCGTTTAAATAAAACTGTTGGCTCCTTTTGCCATCCATGCAGACATTGTCGAACTCTAAGGGAAAGAAAATCATAGGGCCACACGAGCAGTTCCACACTGGAGCAAAGCTGAGTAATGCGTCAACATCCCCTATGGAGAGGGACCTCTTCAAGGCACTCAAGAAGAAGGTTAATCATATCGGAAACCTGGGATAGCCTTGCTATTATCGGGTAACCCTAACGAAGAGTCACGATAAGTCCCCTGCTATCTTGCCTCCGGTCAGCTGGGAGTACGCAAACCCAACACTCTTTCAAGCATCTCTTTGGTGGCCTCAGCTCGGTCGATTGTCTGAAAGAGGACGCCCAGAAAGCCTGCGAGAAGCAAGACTCACAGGCCTGGGCGGCGCCTGGGTGCGATGACCTCCGCCAAGGAGGTTATGTTTTTCGGTCGATCGGTTGGTTAGTTGATTAATTAGTAGGTTCATTAGTTAATGTGCCAAATAACAACCCCAAAAAGTTCCAAACGGATTTTGATATAATTTTGTTTAAAGTCAGAGTTTCACCCAAAAACCAATTCAATAGAGGTTATCTGGTATCTAGTTTTGGAACTAGAACTATAAGCAGATTGTATCACAGCGCTGTAGGCCGGTGTGTGCCGCAAGCCACACTCAGAGACCGTTAGCAGGCGCTAAAATAAAATAAACATCGTAGTGTCAGGCCTGGCTAGCAGAACATGCTGCCTGAATTATACACGCCAAGGAAGAGCTGCTGTCTCTTCAGCTGCTGTGAGACGTTAAAAACAAACGTACCTCCAAGAACCACTAGCCGTGCTAAAATGACATAACCAGCACCGCCATGTAGCATCAGGCCCGGCAAGCAGAACACACTGTCTGAATTTCGCTGGTTTGTGTGATTTTCGTGTGTGTTGTTTCATTGTTATTCTGTGTGCAAAATGTCTTAAAACGTTCAAAAGGGATGTTGATGAAATTGATGGAAGGTAAGGGTTTCATCCAAGGAACAATCCATTCAGGTTTGGCCATTTCTACCCAGGTGTCCGTTTTCAAACTTCTGGGCGTGCACACGTATGTTGACGTGACCCAAAGCTGATTTTCTGAGACAGGTTGAGAAAGGGTTTCTGGCAAGGTTAGTGAGCACTGACAGGAGGGGTGAAATGCATGTGCGTGTGTGTGTGCGCTTGTGCATGTTATGCAGGTGTAAGTGTGTTGGTGTGCATGCGTGTTTATATGTACATGCTTGTGCGCATTCATGCGAGCGAGCGTAAGTGCATGTCTTTGGAAGAATTGTTTAGAAATCACTAGTATAGACCCCAGTGCCTGAACAATTCATCGCCCAGTTCTCGAGGTCATATGTCTCTTGAACAATAACCCAAAACTATCTCCGACCTCGCGCTTTTTTCAAAGCGAGCTTATCCACCTCGGAAAAGACTAAAATAGCAGCATCAGATGCTCTGTAGTTTTTCATTTCCCCCACGCTGCATCAAGCTGTTAGAGCGAACGGAAGCTGACCACATAACAGGCGCTGCTAATTGTTTGAAACACGAACAACATCATGTGCGCGACATCCTCTGATCTCACCGCCATTTTGACCAAACCTTTATTGCAGGTCTCAAGAGATGCGGCGAGCTGGGCAGAGGGCGAGCAAAGGAGAGAGAACGAGATAGGGAGAGAGCAGCTATACTTAGCTCAGATCGATGAGAAAGCTGACGGAGTTGCCTACGTCAGAGCATCGATTTTTCGCCCTCCCCCTCCTCCCCTGTCTCCTCACCCACGCCTCGGCGGGCTCCCTCCTCCCTCTTGCGCGGGATGTAAACATGCTTGGGTAGCGGGCGTCACTGTGACGTCACAGGCATCATTGGCGCGGGGCATGCTGGCCAGAGATGTCCCAGGACAGGGTTGTTTACCACGGAGGACCTGTATGTAGTCATCGCACGTAGAGGACAAGCGATAAAGGCGAATACGACGGCTGTCCAGGCGGGGGAGGCGGTGTTAAGTGAATAAAGCCAACGTCCGCGGGGAAAAGCTGGGGGTGGATATGATGGAACGTTGGCGTTCAGTTGTGACGACAGCACAGCCTATTGGGAACGCTGGAATGGTTCAAAGTCGGTTCTGATATCACGGACGAGTGCACTGATGTTATTCTTGTTGTTGTTGGTGTTGGTGGTGTTGTTGTAGAGGTAATAGTAGTGGTAGTAAAAGTAATAGTAGTAGTAGTAGTAGTAGTAGTAGTAGTCGTAGTAGTAGCAGCAGCAGAAGTAGTAGTAGTAGTAGTAGTAGTAGTAGTAGTAGTAGTACCGGTAGTAGTAGTGGTAGTTGTACTAGTAGTAATAGCAGTAGTAAGAGAAGTGGTAATAGTACTAGTAGTGGTAGTGGCAGTAATAGTAGTAGTAGTAGTAGTAGTAGTAGTAGTAGTGATACTAGTGGTAGTAGTAGTAGTAGAAGTAGTAGCAGCAGCAGCAGCAGCAGCAGCAGCAGCAGTAGTAGTAGTAGTAGTAGTAGTAGTAGTAGTGATACTATTGGTAATAGCATTAGTAGTGGTATTTGCAGTGGTGTTGGTGGTAATAGTAGTATTAGTAGGAGTAATAGTAGGAGTAATAGTAGTGGTGGTGGTGATGGTGGTGATGGTGGTAGTAGGAGTAGGAGTAGTAATGATGGTGGTGGAGGTGGTGGTAGTAGTAGTAGTAGTAATCATAGTAGTAGCAGTAGTAGTAGCAGCG
>JAWQFJ010001306.1:7500-10000 GCA_034096865.1 Theodoxus fluviatilis
TACATTGAAGAAGAATGCACATGAAGACCAAAGTAAATAGGAGGGCTTTTTTATAATTGCACAGCGATGCTACTTGGTGTATGCCAATCTGAGTAGCGACTTTGTCTCGGTGTGACGAAGCAAGCCGGAACGTTTTCTGAGTGAGTCAGTTTCACGTCTGTTCGTGCGTCTGCTTAATCGACATTGAAAAACAGGCCTTCCACTACACAGGCAGTGTCGACGCTTCGGTTCACCGTGTCCAGTAAGTCCACGATGTAGTGTCTCCTGCATCTGAAGTCGTTGCCCATAACTGCCTTTACCGCTTTCAGATGTGCCCATGCATTATCAATTAGCTCCGTCGAGATCGAGTCAAACTCGCGAAGACAGAGTGATCTTTTCCTACTTCTAGCAAAACAATGGCGCGTCGCTTACAAAATCTGTGATAGACACGACTGTTTTTGGAGCAGAAAGTTTGTTGTTTCTACAATGCTGACCTCCTGCTGTGTGAAGAACTGCCACAAAAAGCATGACAGAGAGAAAGATCGACGTTGTTTTGGCGTACCGCGTGTTGCAACGCGAAAAGGCAAGGGAATGCTGGATCTCATAACTCAAAGGCTAGGTATGTCAGTGAGGCCATTTTGACGTCTGCGCAGAAGAGGGTAAAGTGTGTTCCTGTTTTGGGCGGGCTTGCCAAACCGTGTCAAAGTGCAAGGCTTCTAGTGAGTTATCTATAGCTTGGTTGTCAACCAAATTTGGTGACAACAAAGTATACGATAAGATGAAGCGACGTTTTTTATTCGTAGTGCTCTCTTCCGGAAGGGAAAAGAAAAATAATAGTTGCAAAATCAGCTATTCAAAAGTTATGATAACATTTCTTACAACAGTTACAAAGGACGTCCAAAGTAATAAACATCGATAGATTACCATTTCAAGATAATTTTTGCTACGTTTCATCGGTCTGAGTTGTTTAGATCAGTAGAAATTTACGTTGCACTGAGTCACCCCTCTCCATCGTGTGACGGCCATTTCTGTTTTGGTGATCAACAGGTACATAGAGGTTCTTGTCACGTGACCAAATCGCAGTATTTTGATTGGCCAAGCATAGTCTGAGCGAAGATATAAATTGGAAAAATAATATTTCTTTCTAGGGGATGCAAGCAAAGACAATGATTCCAAAATGTCAACACTTGGTTAGATCATCTGCATGATATAAGAAGCCCACCTGCCAAGTTGTGAGATAATTGAGCAAAAATCAACGGAGTTCTGACCATTTGTAATACAAAACAGAGAAATTTGGGAACACTTTTCTTCACAAATATTTTAATCCTTAAAAAAAGTCATTTTTAAAAATATTAACCGATTTTAAAAGGGCTTTTTCTACAATGTTTCTACTTTTTAATGCTTTTAATGGTGTATTTGAATCCTCCACACACACACACACCCCCATTGTTTGCTAGAAGTAAGAACGATAACTCTGCGGACAAAAAGATCTCGACGGAGCTCAAACCATCGGTAGAGAGCGAGGGATAAACAGACAGACAGAGGGGTGGACGGACGGACGGACGGACAGAGAGAGAAGGGAGCGAGAGTAGAAGAGCCACAAATAGAATAGGCAGATATACATGCGGGTAGACAAACAAGCATACAGACATTTAACACCCGTAAGAAAAATCACACGCACACACATTCATACACACATACATTTATTTACATGCGCGCACGCATGCACGCACACATACACACACACGCACACACAAGCACGCACGCAAGCACGCACACACAGTACGCAGCATGCACGCAAATGCACATATACCCGCACTCACTCACGCTGTTGCAACCACATATGTATCCATCATCCACGTCAACACGAACTTTTATCCATGATAGACAAGTAGACATACACATACTTGCACGTTGATAAAGATGTAGAAAACTAAGAAAAGTTGAAACTGAAATCTAAAGGAACATGTCCCCACAAAGCACTTGAATCCTTTGCATGATATATATGCGGATATAACTGACGTCATTTAGAGGTGCGCTGTCCATTGTGCCTATCAGCAACAAACGCCACAAAATCGATCAAAGGGGTCCAGAAAAAGGACCAACAACAAGAAAAGTAATGTCCAAGCCAATTTGACTTCAAGTCTCTTGCGAGGGAAGTGTGGCTCTAACACTCCCTGGCAGTCGCAAAAAATAACCACGCCAACCACCAGCTGTGCCTTTCTTTCTTTCACTTTTCTCCGCGACTTCATCGACCTGACGTGAATGGCGTTGACGTCACTCACTCCGCATCAGCGCCCCCTACAATCTCGCCCGGCTCGCTGACGTCACTGGGCGAAGTGGTGGCTTTTACGTCACGTGAAGTCCATGCCCTTCGCAGAGGCTGAAGGGGAAGAAAAGAAGTAGATCGAAGACTCGTTAACGTGCCCATAACACACCTCTGGGCAGCCTGGGACCTTGGGCCTTATCTCAAGCACCGAGACGAGACAGTAGCTCTCGCAACAGGAAGAAAGAAGTCACG
>JAWQFJ010001306.1:17500-25000 GCA_034096865.1 Theodoxus fluviatilis
GGTCGCAGAGCACTAGTAATCCTCCTCAAGTGGCATTTCGATGCTTACCTCCTTACAAAGAGATTGACAACGTTTCGCTAGGTTTTCTGGCAAGATCATTTTGTGATGATGGTCAAATCTTGCAAAAGCCCATCTGAGAACGAAAACGAACGAAGAATGGAAAACCATGGCGTGTGGTGTTCAACAAGTACGCAAGCCACAGTGTTCTTCCTGTTACCATTCGGCAACCGCAGATCTGCCGACCGACGAATAAAATCAAGTGAGTGTGTATATTCATGGCTCTTCCAAACAGGTTCGTGCAGAGAAATCAGTCTATCATGGAACGCCTAACAGGTAACACGCGCTCTGGTCAACAATATGGCTTTATTTCGAGATGTTTTGCGGTTAACTCTTCAGTATGTCCATACAACTAACCGCTTTGCGATCATTCCTCCCGTGGCTGACAGTGTGCGCATGCCCAGCAGAAGGAGGCAAGTGAGTGAGATAATTCGCCGTTTGGTACATGCACTGCCTGAATGCTTGCTGATAATCGTTCGTTTGCAGCGTTCTCGCCAGCAATGGTCAGCTCACTTCCGCTGTTGCTTGTACTGAATGGCATTTGGTGCCCGTCTCTCATTTCCAGTATATTGTGTGATGCCCTTGTGCCATCTGCTGTATTGTGTGCCTGCGTGTCTAAATTTTTCATGCACCAACATCTGGGGACAAATAGGCAGCAGACTTGCCGTATGGCTGCTGGGAGCTCCTTTGTTTCCACTGGCTTTTTTCCTCCCATTATAAGACTGTGTGTCTGTGTGTGTGCGTGTGTCTGTGTCTGTGTTTGTCCGTGTCTGTGTGTGTATGTGTGTGTTTGAGTGTGCGTACATGCGTGTGTGTGTGTGTGTGTGTGTGTGTGTGTGCGTGTGTGTGTGTGTGTGTGTGTGTGTGTGCGTGTGTGTGTGCGTGTGTCTGTGTCTGTGCGTGTCTGTGTGTGTTTGAGCGTGCGTACATGCGTCTCTGTGTCTGTGTTTGTGCTCATGCGTGTGAGCATGCATACGTGTGAATGTGTGCACGTGTGTGGACATGTGTGTCTAAGTGTAGGTGTATAAATTATACGCTCGTATATTTGTGTGTCTGCATGCGTGTCACATGTGTTTGTCTTTGAATGTGCATGTATGTGTGTGTGTGTGTGTGTGTGTGTGTATAGGTGTGTAGGTGTGTGTGTGTAGGTGTGTGTGTGTGTGTGTAGGTGTGTGTGTGTGTGTGTGTTTGCGTGCTGTGTTCCTATATTCCCCTGTAATATTGTTCATCTCTTTTGGTAGTCCCTACAATTGATCTATTTGTCTGTCTCGCTTGTCTGCTTAGTTTGTCGCCCGCTCTGCCCGTCACCATGGCACGCTCTCGTCTGTACGCCCACGCTGCAACTGGCGTATTACTGGCAATTACCCCTGCCTTCCAAAGCTGTGATAATCCAGAGCTAGTGGCGTCCAAGAAATGTCGCTTTATTAATGTCATGTATCCCGGAGACATATTGGGCACGTTGCTTGTTAATGCTCGCTGCCCCCCACCCCCTATGGTACCATCCCCTGAGGGCTTTGACATTTCCATGGCAATGCGGACAGTGTTCTTTCTCCCACCTTCCGCCGTCGGCTTCATTCTCCTGCCCTTCCCCCACTCCAACCTCGAACTCGCAACCTCACGCAAGAAACAACAGCTCCCTCTCTCTCATTTCCTTCCTATCCCACTACCGTTCCATCCCACCCCCACACTCAACCCCACGCCACTCCCATTTTCATCTCAATTGCATCTCCGCACAATCCCGTCTTCATTCTTGCCTCCCTTTCTTCCCATTGCTGTCATTTTCCCTGTCCTTCAGCTTATTCCATTTTCTTCATTCTTCGTTGTTTTTGCAGTCTCTCCATCGATTATAGAAGTTCAGTGAGAGAGAGAGAGAGAGAGAGAGAGAGAGAGAGAGAGGGGGGGGAGAGAGAGAGAGAGAGAGAGAGAGAGAGAGAGAGGGGGGGGGAGAGAGAGAGAGAGAGAGAGAGAGAGAGAGAGAGAGAGAGAGAGAGAGAGAGAGAACGAACGAACGAAAGAACGAACGAAAACTTTATTGCTGGGGCCTCCGGCCCATTGCAAAACGTAAGTTTTCCAAAAGTTATCCAAAACAAACTTTGGTCGATACAAACTTAGGAAAGAAAGCACAATATCACAAACAATGTCAAGACTGGCAACCAGTCATGCAACGTTTTGAGCGTTCAGAGGCAATAAAGTCAATTTCTGCGAGCGAAAGTCCGAAATGTCTCTGGTTTTCGTGCTGTCTGCGCATTCTGGGCTGGATTCGTTGAAGGCTTGCTTCTTGTCACCCTCGAGCTGCCCGTGTTGCACGAGACGTTGTCGCTGCTGTCTTGTCTGGCAGTCAGCTGCTGGGTGCCCCGCAATGAGGCTGCTGTGGTGGTGGAAAACTCAGCTGATGAAGGGGGACGCGTCTGACGTGTAGATCTTGCTGGCTTGCTGGTGGAATTGACAACAGATGGAACCATGGCTGGACCACACTCTGCTAACGGCGGAGTTTCCTCAGGGTCCTCACCAGGATCCATGGTACTAGTGGCTCCAAGAGAGAGAGAGAGAGAGAGAGAGAGAGAGAGAGTGAGAGAGAGAGAGAGAGAGAGAGAGAGAGAGAGAGAGAGTGAGAGAGAGAGAGAGAGAGAATATCGCGTGTCTGTATGTTTTTAGACGTCTGCTATTTTCAAGCACCAGCATCTATTGATTGTTGAAACCATTTCCCACCCCACCCCCACCTCTCTCTCTCTCTCTCTCTCTCTCTCTCTCTCTCTCTCTCTCTCTCTCTCTCTCTCTCTCTGTGTGTGTGTGTGTGTGCCTCCGTCTCTGTCTGTCTATGCGTCTCTGTCTCTCTCCTCGCCCCCATCCCCGCCCCCTCTCTCTGTCTGTCTGTCTCTCTCTGTGCGCGCGCGTGCGTGTGTGTGCGTGCGTGCGTACGTGCGTGCGTATGTATGTGCGTGTATGTGTGTGCGTTTGTGTGTGTATGCGTGTGTGTGTGATATTATTTATCCAGGCACTACAGTGTGTTGCCATTTGTTCACAAATTGTTGTTTTGATGCTACATACTTTCAAGGATGTTCATAAGGCAGGTATTGTAGTGATGTAGGGGCCTCTAGCATTTTGTTTTCCATTGATAAGTTCTAATTAAAACAAACAAACACACACACACACACAAACACACACATACACACACAAACACGCACCCACACATACACACATACACACACACACACATGCACGCGCACACACCACTCCCACATACACGAACGCAGATACACGTCTCTTTCTCACACACACACACACACACACACACACACACACACTCACACTCACACACACACACACACACACACACACACACACACACACACACACACACACACACACACACGTAAACACACAAACACGATTTCCAATCATTCTATTTTTCTCATTATGTACTCTCTCCTTGCCCATCCCTTACCGTCCCTCCCCTCCCCCCCCTCCCCCCCCACCTCCCATCCCATCCCCCATTCGTCTTTATCTCGTGCATTTTCCTCCTCTCCCAGCCCTTCCCGCTCATGAGGTCGTGGTCAACGCCGTGGGAGAAGTGTGCGGGTGTGTTGGATGGTATGGGTGAGAATGTCAAACCACTTGACTGTAAATACATTGCAGTGTGGAGCAGTTGGGAATGAAAATTTGACGAAAACTGAAGAAACATCTCTTTTACTCTTTGTCTTTGATAGAATGGTATACCCTTGGTGCGTGTACAGCAGCAAAGGTGGGATCAGTGTCATGACATTTCCCTTAAGCATCTGCCGCGCCATCTCAAAATGGATGCAAAGAGAAGATCAATAAAATTAGAGCCACTAATTGACTAATGAGAGAAAGTATAAGTGTGTGCGCGCGTCTGTGTGTGTGTATGTGTGTGTGCGTGTATGTGTGTGTGTGTGTGTGCGTGTATGTGTGTGTGTGTGTGTGTGTGTGAGAGAGAGAGAGAGAGAGAGAGAGAGAGAGAGAGAGATTGATTGATTGATTGATTGATTGATTGATTGATTGATTGATTGATTGATTGAATAATTCTTTATTTGCGGCCGTCGACCCATTGTCGAAGATAAATAGATATATATACACGTTAATAACGAAGTATGCAATGTGTAAGATTCTCTACTGTATATAACGTGTGGTAAAAGAACACAACCTTGAAATATACAAACAACAAGGTTTCCTTAGAGTATAATGGGTAAATGTACATTGGAATAAAATGTATGATATCGCGTTAGTTGCGTTACTCTTTACCCTGCGTGTTTGAAGCAGTGCCTTGCAGTTTCTGCAGGCGTCTTTGGAACACATAATAAACAAACATTGCGACGTCACGGATCTTCCGTTCGTCTTTTCCCTTCATCAAGTAGGTTATATGGAAATGAGCATTTTGCATATGTTTTGACAAGTACTTTTGTCTAATGTCATATTATTCTGGACAGTACCTTAAGAAGTGAACTTCGCTTTCGATTTCGTTACAATTACATACAGGGCACTTCAAGTTAACATTATCTGCTCTGGTCGACCGTGAATTAATTCTCAAAGCTGTGCATCCCACACGGAACCGTGCCAAAGCACCACGAAATGTTTTAATATTTATACAAGACAAGGAATGTTCACATGAAAATGAATCTTTAAAACACTTATAGAATCAATAAATGCTAGAGGTAATTATAGAATTCCACTCCTGCAGATACAAATCCCGTAATTTCTGTCTAAGACACCTAATCAAACTCTTCTCGTTTTGTGTTCCACCATTGATCCATACATAAGCAAAGCCTAGTTTAGACAGACAAGTATGTACAGACTTTGCCCAGTTTATCCTTTCTGGCAAATTTGATCGGATCAACATTAGGTATGCTTGCTTTGCTATACTTGAATCGTGCATCTTGCACACTCGTAGCCAATACTTGACAGCTTGAAGCGTGGTTGTAATGAATAAGGGATACCTGCCCAACTCACTGTAACATATTGTATTGGGGGATTTCAGCTCCACATTAAGAAAACGCTTGCACGCAAAAGTATGTGCTTTTTCAATGTTCTCCCTTCTGGCCTATCCCCAGAGCTGCGAGCCATATAATATAGCTGGTTGAACTTGGGCATGAAATAGTTAAAAAAAAAACACGGTAAAACTTTGCATGTGTAAAATTCTCATTGTCTTTATCAAGTCTAATGTTTTGTGTTTTGCTCCTAACACTTGACAGTCGAGGGCCGTCGATAGTGATAGTTTTGTTGTAAAACCCAAACCCAAATATTTGTACTAGTTTACTACATCCAGCTTGTCACCGTCTATGGTCCATTGTTCTCCTTTGCCTAGATGCCCGCTCCCTTCTGAAAACTATCACTTTAGTCTTAAATTTGTTTATAATAAGGTCGATATCATGGGAGGCAGCGTTAAGACTGTCCAGCTTGCGTTGTAGACCTACAGGAGTTGCGGCTAGCAGTGCAATGTCGTCTGCAAACATCAAAACATCAAGGAACATAGGCCTAACTCCTGCGCTCCTGGTATCAGCTGCACTCCACGGCGTCCTTTTCCCCATATGTAGTCGGCCACGTTAATGATGAACAGGCTAGAAATTATCGGCGACTCAACGGAACCCTGTCTCACGCCGACGAAACATTCGAAAGAATATGACACGTTATCTCCCCATCTCACACTGGCCCCCACGTGAGCGTACACTGCTTTCATCATAGTTAACAATTTGGTGGAAATACCAAGTTTCTCCAGAACTCTCCATAAACATGAGCGCCAAACGAAATCAAACGCCTTTTCAAAGTCTACATAGAGTTTCCCTCGACTCTCATCGTACACGTTTTTAACAGCTATTGAATGCAAAGTAAACATGTGATCAATCGTGGAATGCCCTGCACGGAAGCCTGTCTGCTCACAACAGAACTTCCCTTCTTCCTCCGCCCAGGCTCAAAAGCGATTGGTTAGAATAGACATGAAAAGTTTACTTATATCATTTAACAAGGAAATGCCTCTATAATATTTCGGGTTTGACCTGTACCCTGATTTAAAAATAGGTACTATTATTGAGTGGTTCCAGCTTTGGGGAAAATATTGCTTTTCATATAATATGGAGAATAATTGGGTGAGGAAATTAATGATAGGGCCACTCGACAGTTTCAAATAGCCACCAGGTATTTTTTCCTGCCCTGAGGCTTTCGAGGAGTGCAAGTTGTATTTCATTTCTTGTGATTGGAGCATCCAGTTCATCGTGTAGGGCATAGTTGTTCTCCTTGTGGATATCTTAAGGACTCTGGTTTTGATTAAAAAGGTCTCGACGTGACAGCGCCATACTTCTGTATCAGTTGGAGGCTGCCTCATTGTCCGATAGGATGCTCGTCTTTCTATTGCCCAAAACTGTGAAGAATTTTTGGTGCTGTTTAGAAGAGTTTCACGAATTGCTTTGTGGTGTTCAGATTTCTTTTGTCGCGTCAGTCGCTTGTACTCATTCCTCAGTTCTACATAGAGGTGTCTATAAGTTTTGGAACCATTTCTTTGATAAACCTTAACGCCTCTTTAACTCTTCTCCGGAGATCACAACATTCAAAGTCGAAACGACTGGACCTATTTCTCTCCGACCTCGACGGAACAGTACGGTACATATATTGGGCATTTTTTTAGCAGGGTTTCGACTAAGAAGCTGATAGCAGAATCAACGTTTGTTGCTATCAAACCCGTGGCTTCTCGTATTGCACCCTTGACGTCATCAGTCGCCATATTGGCTCTGACTTCCTGCACTTTGTTGGAGTCCCAGATAAACTTGTGAGCTGTCTCCATTCGAGAAAGAGTTCTACAAGCAAGACAGGTATCAGCCCTAATCGAACGAGAGAGAGAGAGAGAGAGAGAGAGAGAGAGAAAGAGAGTGAGTGAGAGAGAGTGAGAGAGAGAGTGAGAGAGAGTGAGAGAGAGAGTGAGAGAGAGAGTGAGAGAGTGAGAGAGAGAGAAAGAAAGAGAGAGACAGAGAGAGAGTGAGAGAGAGAGAGTGAGAGAGAGTGAGAGAGAGTGAGAGAGAGAGAGAGAGAGAAAAAGAGAGAGAGAGAAAGAAAGCGAGCGAGCGAGAGAGTAAGAGCGCGAGAGTGAGATCGAGAGTGAGATCGAGAGTGAGATCGAGAGTGAGATCGAGAGTGAGATCGAGAGTGAGAGCGAGAGTGAGAGCGAGAGCGAGAGCAAGAGAGAGCGAGAGAGACAGCGAGAGCAAGAGAGAGCGAGAGAGAGAGAGAGAGAGAAAGAGAGAGAGAGAGAGAGTGTTAGAGAGAGTGTTAGCGAAAGAGAGAGAGGGAGAAAGAGTGAAAGAAAGTAAGAGAGAGAGAGAGAGAGTGTGTATTATGTGTGTGTGAAAGAGAGAGAGAACGAACGATCAAACAAGTTTATTGTGTAGGCCTGCGGCCCATTACAAGTACATTTATACACTTCAGTTTTACATCGTACTC
>JAWQFJ010001306.1:30000-37500 GCA_034096865.1 Theodoxus fluviatilis
CTTGCATGGGAATAAGGGAGATAGAGAGCAGCACAGAGAGACTAATCAAATTCTTCTGCAGCAGTTACTATAACACCGTCAGGCGCGGATCAGTTCAATTTTTTTTTAATTTTTTTTTTTGGGGGGGGTTCCAAACCTTTTTTGCGAGCGGGGGGGGGGGGGGGGGAGGGGGGGTGTTAAAGGGCTCAACCGAAACGTGAAAGCGGGTGTGTGTGTGTGTGTGTGTGTGCCGAATAACGACCCTATAGGAGCGCTCGAGCTCAGCCGAAACGTGAGAGCGGGGGGGGGGGGGGGGGGGGGGGGAGGGGGTGAACGGTCCTTTACGTGCGCTTCAACCTCATTCGCAACGTGAGAGCGGGGGGGGGGGGGGGGGGGGGGGGGGGAGAGGATGTGTGTGGCAGGAGAACGACCCTATAGGTGCGCTTGAGCCTCAGTCGAAACGTGGGGGTGGGGGGGTGGGGCAGGAGAACCACCCTATTGGTGCTCTTGAACCTCAGCCGAAACGTGAGAGCGGGGGGGGGGGGGGGGGGGATTTTCACTGCAAAATATTCCAATCTGACGCATTCTGATAGTCATCATTACCACTTTCAAGCATCACATTTTCTTACTAATAAAACTATTTTTTAAAGTGTTTTTTATTTTTTTTTATTTTTTATTTTTCTGTTGGGGGGGGGGGTGTCCGGAAACCCCGGAACCCCCAAAACCCCCCCCCCCCCCCCTCGTCCGCCCCTGACCGTCTCACGTTTTGCTCCGACAGAGTAGAATGAGGAGAAAGACGAGTCCGAGTTGGCGAGTTGGCTCCCGTCGCTTTCAAATGCTTCGGTGGAACCGCCATCGGTCGATAGGTGATTATGGGTTATTTCAGAACTTCGGATCGAATTTCGAGAAAAGAAAGAGCTTTGCGGAATGGTTTTCTCGCCGACATTACAACGGCCGCTGCCTCCCCATTTAGCTCTCTGACGTCAGCAACGGCTTATTTTGAGACGACTGGCTTCATAAGATTCGTCTGCTTTTACATCCTCCGGAGATGCTTTGCAAAGGGGGCGGTCTAAATGGGTTTTTTGCGGTTTTCCACGCGAAGACGACAGCATGAGTGTTTCTGAAAACGATGATGCTGTTCTGCTGGTCCTCAAACATAGTGTAGGAGAAAGTAATTGTTTCAGACTGCGGCATAACACTCACATCTGAATCCCAAACAATACCGCATCTTACTCCCGCCGATCACTGAGCCAGGTCTTTTTGATGGCATCTGATGACAAATGCAAACAGAAAGAACGCGCTCAGTCGGATATCTGTGCCGTATTCAGCCCTCAAATGCATCGATGGCTAATATGACTATAGGAGAAGGAAATATATTCTCTTTCAAGTAGCATAAGGGAATATTTCTTCTCAATGTAAAGGTGAGATATATGTTTTTTCATGTATGATTAAAGGGAAATATATTCATTGTAATAAAAAGAACTGTTACTCTTCAATGCAATGACTGTGGTTGTTTATCCTCAGGTACATGAAAGAGAATTTTTGCAATGTATAAGATGGAAAGCCTTTTTGTTGTTGAAAGTGTTAATATGCGACTAAATTATACAATTCTCTTACGTGAGATGAGAGAAAATCGGTCTTTGAACATCACTGACATGGAATTGACCTCTTTGGCCTAATTTAAGGGGAAAACTTTTTTTAATGATAGGTCCTCTACCTTTTCACTGCAACATCAAGGAGTATTTCTCGTAAATGTAATAACAGAATAATATCATTTTTGTGTTTATAGATGGGAAACATTCTCCAGCGTTATGGCGGGGACTTTCTATGTCACAATAAAAAAGTATTACTCTACAATACTATGAAAGGTCCGTTTCCATTAATTGTATTATATTGGTGAAACGAATTTGGACTCATTGAATTGGCATATGTTAAAAATCAGATTGTAATAGGTGTGTAAATAATTGACAGTGTTTGAGAAAAAAAGGTGTAGCTTTCATGTGCGTGTTTCTCACTGTTTATATATGCTTACTTTGTATAATCTTGTTTTCATCACTTCCAAACGGTTTTTTTTGAAGGAGTAACTGTATTGGAGATATGTTCGTCATTTTATGAAAGTTCACAACCATCTGTGGCTATCGTAGTAGAATCACTTGAAGCACATTTATATTCAGTGAGGATGCTAAAAGCAAACAGTTGACAAGGAAAACAAATCACGTTGATGACATACATTGCTTCTGTGTAATATGTTACGGCTGTGTTGTGAGCTTTGTAACATTTTCAAAACACCGATTACACGGTATTTTGATCAGTAACAATTAGCTGTTTCCACTTGTAACTGATCTTCAGAGCCCCAATTCTACCGTTTTGTACACCTCTTCAGGGCCTCGCAGCCTCGTTTTCATTTCTGGGCTGCTGTTTTCATTAAATGAAGATCAGAACATGGAATCGAGGCTGTGAAGCCTTATAAATGTATACAAGACTGGATTAAATCAATGCTTTCCTCTTTGTATTAGGCTTAACGCGACCAAGATACATGAAATTCAAGGAGAGAAAAAAAACGCACATCATTTCTGACAAACTTTTTTTCTCTTGCTGCTCTTTTGGAACAAATTGTGCAGGTCGGCAATCTCACCAAATCGCCCGTTCCCGGGGTACATTTGCATGCATGCCATCCCAGCAAGCGAAGATCGATTTCGGTGCCACGTCAAACATAAGGAACTTTTGGGGGTCTTAATCATAGAGCTGTCTCACCACAACGTGATATTGCAATTTTTTCCCTTCCTGTTTGAATTTGGAGTTATCACGTCAAGGGCAAGTTGTTAGTGCTCATTTCACTGCACGCAAAAAGTGTATGTAGCAACTGACATGAATCGTTGGATTGCGTGAGGAAGAAAAGATAGAGGGACGAGACAAGGTCATGAATGACCTGAGACGTGCGAAGAAACTACAAAGTGAAGGGCATGGGCATGGAAAAGCGAGCGTCACAGCGACATGGCAACGAAACAACGAGGGCAATAGGATTTTCGAGGTGAAGGTCATGAAAAAAAGAAAAAGAATACCGAAGAAATCATGTTCAATAAGTTTCATCCCAACGTCAATAGAAAAATAAACTGAAATGAACTGCTTATTGCTTATGCTACCTGCCTAATGCAGATACACGATTTACAAGTAAACATCAAATTCAACATTTTAACAAGGTAATCTACTTGCCATAATACAGCTTGCAATCATCTCTCTGTAGTGGAGGGATTGTTTGATTTGACTATTACCCTATCTTTTCGTGACTTCAAACACAGTAAAAAGGTGTTGAGAGAGAGAGGAAGGGAGGGAGGGAGAGAGGGAGGGAGGGAGGGAGGGATGGAGGGAGAGAGAGAGAGAGAGAGAGAGAGAGAGAGAGAGAGAGAGAGAGAGAGAGAGAGAGAGAGCGTTCTGTCCTGCGGTGTAGGTTCACCTCAAAGCAATCCAAAGTTTTCCATAGAATTCACAACATTTATATTGCAGTTTGGTGTCTATGGCATTTGTATACTATTGAAACGAAACGGAGGAACTCGAGCGGACTGGAGACCCAACTCAGTCATTGGGTGATGTGTCTTCTCTCTCATTTTTCACTTCCCCTAATGCTGATCAGACGATCTCCCTTTATTCACGAGTCATTAAATGCGCTGAGTCCCTTGGGACATTTTGTCACTGACCGAATGTCCTGGATAGCAGAGGTGAGTCTCCCAGGAATGTGATAAGCTGGAAAAGCGATCCAAAAAGCGTTTCCGGTCTCTTTGCTTTGAGGGGTGATCACTGTAATCACACAGAAGTCGGTGTTGAAACCGGGACGAAAAAGCAGGCTGTGTCTGGGTTTGGGAACATATGTGTTACAAGAACTGATCGGCTGTGTCTTGGTTTGGGAACATATGAGTTACAAGAACTGATCTGCTGGACATTCTTCTCTTCCTCATTACTATCATCATCATAATCATCCCATCATAATCTACACTATTATTACTGTCACCACCACCACCACCACCATCACCACCACCGCCACCACCATCATCAATATCAGCAACATCATGTATCTGCAAGAATATCACTCTCATCACAGGAACCATTATATTTGTTTCTAGGTAGCAAGACGCTGTTTCGTCATGCTTTAGCTCTGTCACTCTTATAATCCAACTTTTCGTGTGAAGAAAGAGAGGAGGGTGGAAGCAAGGGTCATCCCCAGTTGAAATCGCATAGAGTGAGAGGTGGGTGAAAAAAACAGACGAGGGTAGGCAGACGAACAAGGGATGGGAGAAGAAGTGATTGAGTTGGAGATACAGGTTGAGTGAAGCGTGTTTGGTTCAGTGAGTGGTGTTGAAGAGAACCAAAGGTGAAGGGACGGGAGAGGGAGGTGGAGGGTGGCGAAGGGGGGGCTTGCGGGACGAAGTGGGGGGAGGGAACGGGGGGGGGGGGGAGACAGAGGATAAGGGGAGGGGGGTAGATGGGGAATGAAAGCTAGAGTTTTGGGAATGAGGCGAAGGAGTGAGAGAGAGAGAGAGAGAGAGAGAGAGAGAGAGAGAGAGAACAATATATGCAGTGTGTGTGTGTGTGTGTGTGTGTGTGTGTGTGTGTGTGTGTGTGTGTGTGTGTGTGTGTGTGTGTTTTGCAAGCTATAGAGTGAAGTGAGGATGAGGTAAAAGGGAGGGGAAGGGATGATAAGAAATGCGATAAAGAAGAACAGTGCAGGGTGAAAGGGTGCAGGGGGAGTATGTGTGTGAAAATAGAGTGGTGTTGGACAGATAGCAGTTCAGTAGGGACGAGGACAGTGTAAAGAAAGCTGAAATGATGGGTTAGTGGTTGCAGGCAGAAACCCTGCAAGAGACTCGCATCAATGATTGAGTTTCATGTCATTTACCATGCAAATCATTGCTCTCTGACACTGATATTTCCACCGCACAGGAGGCCAGCCCGCACTGCGCTCCAGGCAGGACTTACAGAATGGCTGCTGTCCCTCCTGGCAGCTGTGTGCAACAGCTGTGGCCGCCGGCCATGGCATTTAGGGGACTGCCACCTCCGCGGTCCTGAGGCGATAATTCAACCCTAATGCTCTTCTCGCAACGGGTCGACAGTTTCATAGACTCTGATATAATGAGTAGATATAACCTTAGATCGAGGCAGAGAAACTGAAAATCGTGTGTGCAACACACACCGAATGAAAGAGCCACACGTATTCAACCACATGCACACACATGCAGACAGACAGACACACACACACGCGCACACGCACGCACACACACATACACACACGCACCCACACACACATGCACACACACACATGCACGCACACACATACACACACATGCACACACACACATACACACACGCACACACACATACACACGCACGTGCGAGCGCACCTGCACACAAGTGCATGCATGCACACACACGAAAGCAGATAAGCTGTTGACCAGGCAGCAACAAGCACTTGGTTGGGCAGACAGGCAGGCAGGTAGATTGGCAAGCAAGCAAACAGGCAGGCAGCCAAGCAGGCAGGCAGGCAGGCAGGCACGAAAGCAGGAAGGCAGGCAGGCAGGGGGACGAACAGAGACAAGCAAACATGCATACACACATCATCCTCACAGATACAAGCACACAAAATACGCAGTGTCGTGCAATCAGTCAAGTTTACAAGTGGACAAATAGACGGACGTAAGGAAAGACATGCGCGCGCACACTCACGCAGGCACATACACGTAAACACACACGCACGCACACAAACACACGCACATACAAACACGCTGGCTTGGTCGTGTGCGTTTACACATAAACGAATACAAGCAACAGGTGGGTAGATACTTAGACCAGCAGGTAGGTAGGTAGGTAGGTAGATAGGCAGGCAGGCAGGTACATGCGTATACGTAGGTAGGCAAGTAAGTAGGTAGTGAGGTAACCAGCCACAGACGTATATATGTAGGTAGATAGGTACATATGTACGTACATGATAAGGTAGGTAGGCAGGCAGACAACCAGGCAGTTAGGTATGAAGGTAGGTAGATAGGTATGATGGTCATACTAGCATGCAGGTTGACAGACGAGCGGTCAGGTAGGCAGGTATACGCTTGTGCGCGTGTACACACAAACACACACACACATACACACACACAAACACATACACACATACACACGCATGATACATATATATAGAGAGAGATTGATTGATTGATTGATTGATTGACTGACTGATTGATTGATTGATTGATTGATTGATTGATTGATTGATTGATTGATTGATTGATTGATTGATTGATTGATTGATTGATTGCGGCCGACGACTCATCACGAAAACAAAAACAAAAAATTAATAACGAAAAATTAATAAAATCACATTATATGTACATACGTAAACCAATACAGTACCGTTTAGCGTAATAAGCACAAATGACTGATGTAAAGCATCAACAGTCAAGTATATAGATATGTACATCATCTCTGTCTTGCCCACTCAGGGTATGGCTGAAATTCCATGCTAAGATTAAAACACTTCAAACAAATTACAAACTTGGGCATGTTGGATCTAGAGAACGATTGAGCGCCAACTGATGTATAGGTAACAGTACAACATGAAATGATCGTCAACTACATATTTTAAAATAAACTTTGACAATGCCTCTTTGGCACGACTCTTCTGTACATCGTCTATGTCATGCCAACTCCGGTGGTAGGTAACAATATTATTATTAAAAGGGTTTGAAGAAAGTTTTGCAGACACATAGTACAAATTATCTATTTGGCGTTGCAAACCTGCTGGTGTGGTGGAGAGTAAAACAACATCGTCTGCGAAAAGAAGGAAAAAAATCTCAGTCGACCCAGGCAGTAGTTGCAAACCATGTCGTCCGTGACGCCGGATATACTCTGCAATGTATTCCATAAAAAGGCAAACAATTGTCGGGGACTCAATTGCTCATTGTTTACGCCAACAGGTCAATAGAAAAAAAATCGGACAAGGCACCATTCCAACGTACACATGCTTGAACATGTGTGTGAGCATTCCAAGAAATTTTGTGGAAAGACCCAATTTTTCCAGAACCATCCATAGGCAATGCCTGTCAACGGAGTCAAAAGCCTTTCGGTAGTCAACAAACGCTGCGTACAGTTTACCTCCTCCGCTCATTTACATGTTAGACAGCCATACAATAGAGCGTAAACACATGATCAACTGTTGAATGGTCTTTTAGGAACCATGCCTGTTCAGTGCAACATTTGTTGTTTTCGTCTGCCCAGTCACGTAGACGATTTGTCAGTACAGGCATGAATACCTTACTAATACTGCACAATAACGATATGCCTCTGTAATTAGCAGGATCTAGCCTGTCTCCACTTTTGTGTAGGGGCACGATGACCGACTTATTCCGGCTCTTGGGAAAGCACTGCTTTTTGTTAAGAATGTTAAAGAGAGTAGTAAGGAAGGGTGACATATAGTTGGATGCCAGTTTCAGCTAGTATCCTGGAACGTCATCAATACCTGGAGCTCGTTCATGACTTATG
>JAWQFJ010001306.1:42500-62500 GCA_034096865.1 Theodoxus fluviatilis
CATCCATCCGTCCATCCATCCATCCATCCATCCATCCATCCAGATATCCATCTATCCATCCATCCACCCATCCATCCATCCATCCGTCCGTCCGTCCATCCATCCATGCATTCGTCCGTCAGTCCATCCATCCATCCATCCATCCATCCATCCATCCATCCATCCATCCATCCATCCATCCATCCATCCATCCATCCATCCATCCATCCATCCATCCATCCATCCATCCATCCATCCATCCATCCATCCATCCATCCATCCATCCATCCATCCATCTGTCTACCCATCTCTACGTTCATACATCCATTCATTCATCTATCCACCCATATGTCCGTCCCTTCGTCAGTCAATCCAAATATCCATCCATTTCATTTACTTCCCACTTCTCTCGCTCTCCCGTCTTTTTTTTCTTCAAGTATGTGTGCGTGTGTGTGTGTGCTAGTTTGTGTGTCAAAATCTGTGTGTGCCAGAGTGTGTGCGTTCGCGCGCGCGCGCGTGTTTGTGTGTGCGTGCGTGTGTTTGTGCGTGCGTGCGTGTGTGTGTGTGTGTGTGAGTGTGTATGTGTGTGTGTGTGTGTGAGAGCTTTTGTATTTAAATGCAACCGTGTGTTCACATCTGTGTGTGTGTGTGTGTGTGTGTGTGTGTGTGTGTGTGTGTGTGTGTGTGTGTGTGTGTGTGGTGTGTGTGTGTGTGTGTGTGTGTGTGTGTGTGTGTGAGCCCGCGTGCGTGTGTGTGTGTGTGTGTGTGCGGGCGTGTGCATACACGCGCTCGTCTCTATTCACCAAAATGTCTTCACTCCAAGAAAACAGTGGATTTCTTATATTAAAAAAATCTCACGACAAATAATTCAATGCACAATTTTTGCGATGAAAATTGAAGTCGAAATATGTGGGAGAAAAACGGGAACCACTATTCTAAAGCTGACCCCTGCTGTCAAGTTTCTTGTCGAACTCGGCAAGACAACGAGCTTCTCGCAGTTATTAAACTTGGTCAGCAAGGCTGGGAAGCAACAGGCCCGTGAGCTAGGGAGTATTGATTTTGTACTAAGCCGAAGTGACGCTTGCTCACTAAAATCGATAAGATATAACTGGTTTTTCCTTCTCGCATCTGTTGGTTTTATACCGAACCCAAGAGATTCGTTTTGATACCAGTTCTTGTAATCAGTTCCGAGTGCCCCCTCCCCCCCTCCCCTTTTTATTATAAGTTTTCGCTCCCCACCGCGATAAACTTGTGTGTGCGTGTGCCAGCGTTTTCGATATGTACACCGTGTAGATCCGCAGTCGCTCAGTATCGAGGTCACAGCCAGTAGGCTACTAAAGGGAAGAGTGCATACGCGTGCTTGTGAAACACTAGCTGAGATTTTCTCCTGTGCAGTTCACTGCAACTTCAATATACTGCGATTCCAAAAGTGTATTTCAACAAGGATGTCATCGACAAATGATCCTTTCTTTAATAATAAATAATAGAATGCCCATGTTTGTGGTCGTAAACAGCATATGAGAGTCTACCATATGGTAGACACAGCGAGCTGACTTCAGGGCTGGAGAGAGGCGTGGAGTCGAGAGCGATTCTCGAACAATGCTACAACTGTCAGCACAGAGGAACGGAGGTAAAACTCTTGGGAATGGCTTGGGAGTGGAGGTCTGGCTGGTATTCAATACCAAGACCCGCCTCCGTCTTCCTGCCGCTGCTCCATTTCTGCAGACTGGTTAGCTTGCTGGCGTAGTCGGAGTAATCAGCTGACGGCACTACGACAGAACGCACGTCAAACATGAATGAATGCCACCTCACTCTTTGCTTCTCCGAGCCAAAAAGTAGTGCACGCTTTCGCAGCCGTTGTTCTCCCGCCCCTCTATGTCAGCTGTGACCTTCATTGCAGTGTCAGCGTATGTATGTCAAAATCGATCATAAAGTGTATGAATGCGATGCGAGAGCCCATGCAGATCGCCTCTCTAGTAGATCCTTCCGCTGATGAATATTCATCGACTGGGGCCTTTAAATAGCAGGGCGCTCCCGCAGTTTCTGCTACAATTCATAAGGGTGGACTACACGCGTTCGTGCTGTCTCCGTAAGGCTCGTGCTTCGCTTGCCGACGCCGATTCGAAGCACCGCATCCCCTCCTGACGTCGTTGAAATCACTGACAGGTTCCACACGGATACCTTGCCCACAGAGGTAGGTGTCACTGCATTTCGAATTGTACTGACAGTTTGCACTAGCGAACGTAGCAGTTGAGGATCTCTCTTCAGAGCGTTCTCCCCCTCACGGAAACATATGGAATTCTTGCGGAGTTCTCTCCCTGGAACCAGTGAGCAGACTTTCGTCGTGGCTTGGGGGGGGGGGGGTATGAGAGAAGAGGAAACTCTTGATAAACTGCTTCGTGTCTGCTCTAACGTTTTGTGAGAGTTTTGCTTCAAATACTTTTGTGCTTTGATACATTTAAAGAAAACATGCTTTATTTGTTTGATTTTATTTCTTACTCAAGACTTGCACCGCATCAATATGGATGAACATTAGCTTGCACTCAGCTGCTGCGATATTTGTGCATTTGTGTTGCTTGTGGGAGGTTGCTGTTTTCGTTGAACTTGAAGTGATTCTATTATTTAATCCAATATATCTTGTTAACTCGCTTTCCTAGAGCCTCAATATCTCAGGCCGTCTCATTCAGTTTCGAGTTTATAGTTTATGGGGGCTAGAAATTCCTGGGTATCTGGGCGCTAACAAGTTGTCTTTGGGTGCACACATGGCGGGAAGGGGTGAGTTCTGAGAGAGACTTCAGGCGTCTGCTGCGGGTTTACTCGCGGTCTGGAGAAGAATTCCTGAAGATAGAGGCTGCTTTTCTGCGTAAGTGTCTGCTCGCCAGAACTGGTTTATTTAGAAGCTTTTCGCAATCTGGGAAGCTGAACTTTGTGGTGACTGCTCTGCGAAACGTAATCGCTCGCCAACGTCAGTGGTTTCGGCAGCTGCTTTTCTCGTCTGTCATTGCTCTCTCATCTACAGGAGAGAGTTTTCTTTGCTCGGGTATACTTCTTTCTCTCCATCGTCTAAACAGCCCCTCTCCCGCTCTCCCACCTCTACCTCGATCTCTCACATACATCACCACCACTGCAGCATTCATCACCACCACGACAACTACCAGCCCCTCACTGCCTTTAACCCATGGGGTCTGTCTGTCTGTCTGTCTGTCTCTGTCTGTCTGTCTCTGTCTGTCTGTCTGTCTGTCTGTCTCTCTCTCTCTCTCGTGTCTCTCTCTCTCTCTCTCGTGTCTCTCTCTCTCTCTCTCTCTCTCTCTCTCTCTCTCTCTCTCTCTCTCACTCTTGCCTTGATGCTGCATGATACGTGGCTGCAGTGTTTTTCGTTGTAAGAATATAAATCACCTCTTATTTTTTCATACTGCTGCATTGCTGATCACATCTGCAGTTGCCTCCTTGAGTTGAGACAGCGTGCATATTATCTCTGCTCCCTCCCCCGTTTATCGGAGGCACCAGCTGTCGCCTTCACAGCTTTAAGCTGACGCGCGATCTGGCATAGCATTGGGGTCCGTGTGGGTCTGACTGACTACCTTTGGAAAACCTCTGCCTGATGTGATGCTCTGCTTTCTGTCCGTATTGATGTCTTACTCTTCCCCTGCGATATTCAAAGTTAGATGTGGCGCCCACTGTTTTTTTTCCTTCATATCAGACTTTCTGGATTTTTACCTACCCGCGTTCTTATCTACCTGCATTCTTATCTACCTGCATGGTAGTTTACCTGCATGGTTTCTTACCGGCGCGCTAACCTTCCTGTATGCTTGCTTTCCTGCTTCTTTGCTTATATGCCTAACTACCTGCCTGGCTGCCTAGCTATACGAGTACCTTATCTTTGTATCCGTCTTTCTTTCTCTCTCTCCCGGCCTTCTTTCCTACCAACAGGGCAGTCGACTTGACAATCTACAGGTCTACCATCTCCTGTCTTCTGGTTTATCTTTCTGAACGTGTTCTGACAAGGTTGTGTGACCACCACTCTCTCTCTCTCTCTCTCTCTCTCTCTCTCTCTCTCTCTCTCTCTCTCTCTCATCTCTCTCTCTCTCTCACTCTCTCTCTCTCTCTCTCTCTCTCTCTCTCTCTCTCTCTCTCTCTCTCTCCCCTCTCTCTCTCTTCCTCTCTCTTTCTCTCCCCCCCCTCTCTCTCTCTTCCTCTCTCTCTCTCTCTCTCTCTCTCTCTCTCTCTCTCTCTCTCTCTCTCTCTCTCCCTTTATCTCTCTCCCAACCCCAGCCATTGATTATTTGTTATCCGTCATTCCCCTTGTCACCGTGTGATATCACATGTCAAACTGTAAAGGGCGGACTGCCTATATACAATTAATGATCGACTCTCTCTCTTAATCTCTCTCTCTCTCTCTCTCTCTCTCTCTCTCTCTCTCTCTCCCTCCCTCCCTCCCTCCTTTGATTTTGGACATCCTGCCCAAATTTGCGCAGATCTGACCCGCATTGAAAACGTCCATTCACATCATCTGTGTCTCGGGAAACAATGGAGTCGCGGTTGGCTGCTATTATCCAAAAAGTGTTGACCCATGCATGCCGACAGAGAGGGGTAACAGATGACAAAACTGTGAGGAATCGACACTGACGCTAGCAATGATTTTGTGATGCCTAGTCAGGGTTTGTGGCACACGGACCATTGCATGGCTATACAGATAATCCCGCCAAGATCCGCCTGCCTATTTTGAATGAGGGAGGTTCTCCTATTCGTCGCGTAGACGCACGTCTTTGTAGTGGGACAGGCTTTGCAGCAGAGAGCGCTGGTGGGGTTTTATGCGCTTTGATGTAGACTCCATATTTTGCATGATTTATCGATTGGACAATACACGCGTGTGCTGAGCTCTGCCAGAAAGTGCATCCACAAATGCACGCACATGCACGCGTTCGTGCATGAACACGTAGGTACGCAAGTAAATCAAAGAAAAGATTAGTACAGTACAATCCCTGTTGATCTCGGTGATCTGGTGTTCAGGACCTCTTAGTGCTGTCGGACATTGTGCACAGGACGTGTAACTGTGTAACTGCAGGTGTAGATAAGCACACTCGTTTTCTCTCCTCACCTTGCCCTCAGAGTAACTTCTCACCATCACTAACACCCCCCCATCCCCACCCCCACCTCACCCTTCCCCCAGTCCCGCCTCCTCTTCTCTTCTACCCTCAATACGTTCTACTCTTTGGCGTCTCGTTCTGCAAACACTTTTGGCAGGATTGAGCAGTTATTCTGGGCGTCTTTCAAGTTGTCTGTGAACAGACTGTTACAGATTGGCCAGAAGCCTGAATAGGGTAGGGGGTGGGGGAGTTGTTTGGACGGAAGAGTGGGAGGTGGGGTCAGGAAGCTGTTTGGAGGTGGAGAGAGAGAGAGAGAGAGAGAGAGAGAGAGAGAGAGAGAGAGAGAGAGAGNNNGGTCAGTCATGTCTTATGCGATAAAAATCGAGCCTCGATGAACGACCAACGTTCTGGCTTCCGTGCTGTCTGCGGCACCCATTTGAAGTCGTGTCATTGATGCAGTTAGCCAGATGAATGGATAACCTTTTGAGGAGAAAAGTCCTTGGGAGGTCGTGGAAATTGTTTTCTCTCTTATTCATTTTGTCTCTTTTTCTTTCCTTTTCTTTCTTACTCACACCTTTTCTGCGTCATGCTGTCCTCTACTACTGTGCACATTTGAGGGTTATATCCAGGAAACGCAAATGCAGTGAAGTCAGTGTAGTAGTATCGAAGAAAAGCCATGATTTAAATGAAAGCTACATTATTTTTCATGCCTGTACTTTTACATCAGTTTCATCCTAGGAGAAGTCACAGTTTTAGTGGAAGTCATAATACTTATAAAACATTATCGTACACCGATGCGTGCGTGGTAACCCTATTTTCCTACGGTACCTAGTCTCCAACCCTTTCAACTGTCTGGTTGTGCCTGTCGAGAATTAAACATCATGTTTCCTTATCATATTTCTTTCATACATTCATGACTGAGTATTCTCTCTCTCTCTCTCTCTCTCTCTCTCTCTCTCTCTCTCTCTCTCTCTCTCTCTCTCTCTCTCTCTCCCTTGGAGTCTCTTCCTGGTCTATCTGCATACTGCCTCCGTCTGTCAGTTTCCTGGAGAAAAACAAAAACAGTCTCTAATTGAGAGGCCACCGGGCGCCAAAGGCACTCAAAGCCGTTCCACTCTTTCTGCTCTCATCCCTTCGTTAGCCGCATTCCGTGCCTCTACCCTGGAGTGAAACCGGGGGTCATATAGAACAGGGGTAGCTTTTCACCCAACACCGGTGGTGGGCAGTCCGGCGGTCGCCCTGTCCTTATTGATTTTGCCAGCTTGTGGTGGAATTGCTGACCCACGGATGCTGCCTCTCTGAGGTTGAGGAGATGGGAAGGGGGGGGGGGGGGGGGGGGGGGGCTGTGTGGAGGGGATGGTGGTGGGGGTCACTGCCCACGCACTTGCTACTCCTTGTGGCGAACTGCCAAGACTTGTTTGGTTGCTTTCGCGTGAGAGTGATGGTTTGAGAAAGGCAGGAACTCTGTGTGTGTGTGTGTGTGTGTGTGTGTGTGTGTGTGTGTGTGTGTGTGTGTGTGTGTGTGAGAGAGAGAGAGAGAGAGAGAGAGAGAGAGAGAGAGAGAGAGAGAGAGAGAGAGAGAGAGAGAGAGAGAGAGAGAGAGAGAGAGAAGGATTGATAATGGTTTCTGTTGCTCTGGAACAGGGGAGAAAATAAAAATGACCAGGGTTTTATTTCTGGTGGTAAGGATTGGCTTCTAGCTTTCTGGCAATGAAAGAAGAACGTGTGGAGCTGCTGGAGTCAAATAGAGGCTGATATGAATTTAGAATGGCTTTAAAGCAGTGGTTTGCCTTTTGGGAAATGATTAATCATAAAAGGATATATATATATATATATATATATATATAGATAGATAGATAGATAGATAGATAGATAGATAGATAGATAGATAGATAGATAGATAGATAGATAGATAGATAGATAGATAGATAGATAGATAGATAGATAGATAGATAGATTAGATAGATTAGATAGATTAGATAGATTAGATAGATAAGATAGATAAGATAGACAAGATAGATCTATAGATAAGATAGATTAGATAGATAGATAGAAAGAGAGAGAGAGAGAGAGAGAGAGAGAGAGGGGGGGGGTAAGAAGGATAAG
Source organism: Theodoxus fluviatilis (assembly GCA_034096865.1). Classification (NCBI taxonomy): domain Eukaryota; kingdom Metazoa; phylum Mollusca; class Gastropoda; order Cycloneritida; family Neritidae; genus Theodoxus; species Theodoxus fluviatilis. The sequence continues at coordinate 49,673 of JAWQFJ010001306.1, forward strand.
GTGGAAGACGCACATGTGGAGGAGAATTACGTCACGGGAAAGAAGAAAAGCTTCTGTGTGTTTTTGTTTATCAGAGGCAAGGATGATGCCAACATAGCAAGTGAGGCGAAGGTGCTATGGATGCGAGAAGGAGATACTGACGTAGGTAGGTTGTAACTCATGAGGACGGCAGCAAGCTGGATAGGTGAGAGGAAATGGGACGATAAATGGAAAAGAAAGAGGAGGATTCATTAACGTGCAGAATGTAATAGGAAGTGCGGGAACATGTGAGAAATATTATGGAAGATCGTGAGAGAGCCACTACTAGAATGGTGTACCGGGCAAGCAGGCAGAGATAAAGAGGGGGGTGTGTGTGTGTTCAGGTGAGGATTGGGGATGGGGGGAGGACAGTGGGAAGATAATGAAAGGAGGAGAGAACCTGCTACAGCAGTAATGCCAAATCATTGCAACGGATCATGCATGACGTGTACAGAAGGTCAGTAGATTAACGAGCTCCAACCCGAAACGCCTGATGCACCTAAGAGGACGTGTGCTGATATACACATATGGATCATCTCCGTTGGGTTGCTTGCGTCAGAAAAGAACTCATGATGTGCATTTTGTTCCTTGGCAACGCAATTAGTTGCTTTTTTCAGGACCAATATAGCCGGGCCACTTAGCGGAGGAAGACTCCCAGGGCACGATATAGTTCTCACAGAGACCACAGCGTTGTTCCCAAATGCCTCTTCCGTAACTGGAGAGCCAGGACGGCTAGTAGATAACAAACCCAGTGGTCTATAATCAGGCTCAGATGAGGCCCAGAGTCCACGCGTTTGAGAGCTGATTGCAGACGAGCTCTGCAGGTACGGACCTACTACAAACATTAGCGAACACCTCCTACAGCCCTCAACAAACAGAGTAGATGCACTGCAAACGCCCAACAACGATCGACAGTGGGAGAGAGACAGGGGAATGGATCACTAAGCTTCGCGCCTGACATTTCAGAACTCTGGTTCTCTCATGCTGGGGCCCAAGCCAGTCGATCTTCCGTGCTACGTTGCAGGTGCTTCACAGGTTGGCTCTGACGTCAGTGCGCTGATGACGTATTTCCGGTACGAACTGTCGTCTGCTCGATGTTGGGTGCTGAGAATAGATTCAGTGGCGATCGATCGTTCAAAATGTCAGGATCGTCCGCAGGCAGAATAAAGTAGATTGGAGATTGAAAGGTCTCGAAATCTTTATTGGATATGTTTTTTTCCGTGTGCTACTTCATCGTGGACACACAAAAATAGGCTCTTTGATCTTGCTGACAATACCTGCAAATGAATAAGACATTGCATGTTGAGCCCGACTTTCTACAACTGTAGCTCTTCGACCATCCAGGAAACTTAGGGAATGGGGACGAAATTAGCTGCAGGCTCAGGAATAGACGGCTGTGTACAGGTGCAGTGGTGGCTATTCTCTTTGCAGTTTATTTGCATTCCATTCTTCGGGAGAAACCTGCCGAGATTTCAAATGCGGCTGTTAAAATGTCTTACTCAACAAGAACACCACCCGAACGTCAGAATCGCTGGGCTTATCCGGAAAGTAATTCTGAGGAAAACTGGAAAATGGAAGGGTTTTGTGCTGCACGATTCAAACCCGGGTGTATCTTTCTAAATACCGTCTTCTTATTACGGAAGACCATCATGCAGTCTGTGCGTCCCAACTCTATCCAACTGCCTCCTAATACACTACAGTCAGAGCTAACTTGAGGAAGAATTCCATTACATTTAATGATTCCATGACATTTAATGATTCATTGAGTTCGTCTTCCAAACGACAGAACAGTATGGGCTGGTCAAAGACCCGCAGAACTAAATCGTGCAATACTTGTCTTCGACGAAGATGACCTGAATTTGGCCTGATTGCTGACTCCTATTCCTATAGTTTTATGAAGGGTGACAGATTTCTGCCCTGTCAACTGGCTGTACTGGGTTATTTGGTCATTGAACGAGAACAATGATATATCCCGGGACATGTTTGCTTGTAGACATGTGCTGTCGTATTGTATCGCGCAGCGATATCGCCCTCTCGAACGTCGGGGTCGATGGTCGGCCAGACATGTGCGTTTATTTCAACATTGCTACTGGCTTGGTGAGATGCGCTGTTTATTTTGCCCAGAAAAAACCGATGTTGCAACAAAACAGACCATCCTCTAACTCTAATTTGGTTCAGTTGAAAGTAGCGCGCAAACACGAAGCCGTTTTCACCATAGCGAGTTAGGACATATGAACTGTCTCGCACTGACCTCTGCTCTGAAAGGAAGATTGTTACAACTTGTTCACTTTGTGAAAGCTATGCGACTGTTTGCACAAGATTTGATTTGCATACCCTTTTTGATTTCCTCGGCAGGGAGACGTGTGGTAGATGTTTATGACGACCTATCACAGGGAACCTGTAGCAGTTTCAGAATGAACATACTTCACATTAGCATCGGTTAGAAAGCAATCTTGAATTCTAATTGACAAACGTCTAGTTTAAATAGATGGAGTTGTATGGCTCTCATGCATTTTGCGCGTCGATCGATTTTTCGTTTGAGTCGAATTAAGGTTTGCTTTAAACCTAGTGCCAAGCGACACACAAAGCTTATCATTCTGTTGAAGGACTCGAATCGAACATATATTTCATGCTACGTTCTGTGCCGTTGTTGCTGCTTTTGTTATCGCCACCTATAGTCACGTGAATTGAACATGTATATAGCGTTCTCCGAATTCCTTACCTGTCCTTTATCTGGTCACGTGTGTCACAATGTACTGAAAAAACTAGGACGAGTGCACGTGTACACACACATGTGTACAAACTGCAGTGCGATTGCAAGGTCAGGCAGGCAGGGTGGATCATATATTGATGAGAAAGGTCGAAGTAAAGAAGTCGGAAAGCTAGAACTTGTGTAAAAGATGGTTACACATACTACATTTACAACAAAAGACCTAGAGCTACACTTCCTGCGGGTACATATCGATACCAAACCTACACTTAGTCCGTGTTCAGACAGAATCCTAGAATCACACTTACTGCGTGCACTGAGATAAACCTAGAGCAACACTTCCTGCGTGTACAGATACCTAGAATCACAGTTACTGCGTGTACAGACAGAATCCTAGAATCACAGTTACTGCGTGTACAGAGAGAAAGCAAGCTACAAGCACTACGTGTACAGAGAGAAAGCAAGCTACAAGCACTACGTGTACAGAGAGAAAGCAAGCTACAAGCACTACGTGTACAGAGAGAAAGCAAGCTACAAGCACTACGTGTACAGAGAGAAAGCAAGCTACAAGCACTACGTGTACAGAGAGAAAGCAAGCTACAAGCACTACGTGTACAGAGAGAAAGCAAGCTACAAGCACTACGTGTACAGAGAGAAAGCAAGCTACAAGCACTACGTGTACAGAGAGAAAGCAAGCTACAAGCACTACGTGTACAGAGAGAAAGCAAGCTACAAGCACTACGTGTACAGAGAGAAAGCAAGCTACAAGCACTACGTGTACAGAGAGAAAGCAAGCTACAAGCACTACGTGTACAGAGAGAAAGCAAGCTACAAGCACTACGTGTACAGAGAGAAAGCAAGCTACAAGCACTACGTGTACAGAGAGAAAGCAAGCTACAAGCACTACGTGTACAGAGAGAAAGCAAGCTACAAGCACTACGTGTACAGAGAGAAAGCAAGCTACAAGCACTACGTGTACAGAGAGAAAGCAAGCTACAAGCACTACGTGTACAGAGAGAAAGCAAGCTACAAGCACTACGTGTACAGAGAGAAAGCAAGCTACAAACACTACGCGTTCAGGGAGACCAGGCCCACTGTCGATGTGATTGCCCTCGGGAGATCGTGACAGCTTTACAGCCATCGTCACAACACAGCACACGTCAGCATGAGGTGTGTGTGTGTGTGTGTGTGTGTGTGTGTGTGTGTGTTTGTGTGTGTGTGTGTGTGTGTGAGTGTGTGTGTGTGTGTGTGTGTGTGTGTGTGTGTGTACGTGCATGTGTACATATGTGTGTGTGCATGCGTGTGTTCGTGTGTGTGTGCGTGCGTGCGTGCGTGTATGTGCGTTCGTGTGTGTGTGTGCGTGCTTGCGTGTGTGTGTGTGTGTGTGTGTGTGTGTGCGTGCGTGAATGTACATATGTGTGCCTGAGAGTGAATGTCTGTCTGTATCTGTATGCGTCTGTCTGTGTCTGTCTGTCCCCCCCCCCCTTCTCCCCCCCCCCCCCCTTCCCCTCCCTCCCCTTCTGTCTCTCATTCGGCACCTAACTATACTGTGCCGGTACGAGAACCATTCACTGCAGGTCAGCACAAGCACACATGTTAATGTCTCTTTGACCCAAGACATAGAGGAAGTGGTCTGACGCGTCAAAAGGAATTGGTATCTTCCCCCCCCCCCCCCCCCCCCACCCCCCCCCCCACACGCACACACCACTCATGACGTATTTCCTGGTTAAACATGAATCATGTTTTTCCATACACCATAAGCGGAAATGAAGATGTCAGAAGATGTCATCTGTCGTGGTCCAAGCGCTAGAAGTGCACTTCGATTCATCTCACCAGCGGAACTGTGGTGTGTTTCCTTCCTAGAGGGCGAAGAACATTTGTATTCGACTGTGGCATGACGTCGATCGTTATCCACGCTCAAGTATTTCTGCAAGGGATGGAATGATTATGAATGCCCGGCACATGTTTCAGTTCTAAATATGTGTTATAATGATTCCCATGTCTAACAAAGTATCATACTCTGCCTTTTCTGTTATTACTTAAAGCAAGAACTTATTCGCGCTTGCGTTCATCATGTTTGAGCATGAGTGCGTACATGGCGGGTGTTTGATTGTTTGTGGTGTTTTTTGTGTGTGTGTTGTTTGTGTGTGTGAATGAGAATATAGATTAGAGAGAGAGAGAGAGAGAGAGAGAGAGAGAGAGAGAGCGAGCGAGCTAATCGACTACAAGCAACTAGTGCAGGGAAATACTCAGTGCGCGGAGGCCCGCACAGAAAAAGAGACTATTACTTATTAGACTGAAAAGCCAGCGCGCACGAATCGAACCTGTCATTAGTGCTGACCCCGTGTTGCCTCACAGTAGCGGTGACATCCCTATCACCTTGCAGCACCTTTGACCTTTTTTACCCGCCAAGGGGGCAAAGGGCGCGAGATCACATGACCTGACGACATGAGCGCTGCCTGGTGGCTGCGTCCGCACAGCGACGCGAATCCCTTGATGACGTCGCAATAGTTTGCTTGTGGCAAGGGTGTATGTCACGTGTGGCTGAGGGAGTGTACTGCTCTGCCTTGCTTCCTCACTCAGTCTGACTGGAATTAGGCTGACTGCAATCACGCGTGACTACTACACGTGCATCACTTATAGGTCTATTGTGTCCGTCCCTCGCTTTGAAGAGGACTTGTAGTGAAGAGGATTTGTGTTGTCTTACGACGTGAAAGGACGTATTGCTGTGGTGAGTCTGTTGCTGGACGTCGCGGCGAATTTACGGTAGGTGGGCTGCAGTTCTATAGTTGGTTCTTTTTTTTCTTCAGTTTGATCAGAGCGTCAGGTGCACCTGCATGGAATGAGTGGAGAGAGAGAGAGAGAGAGAGAGAGAGAGAGAGAGAGAGAGAGAGAGAGAGAGAGAGCGAGCGCGCGTAATACTGTTCGCTTGGCGTGTACGTATGTATGCACATGTGTGCATGTTCTTACTGGCCTGCATGTATGCATGGTTTCGCTTTCCTTCGGGTGTTACACTTGCACCTTAACTTGAGAACTCGATCGTGCCTCGTCAATGTAGAGCGAATTGATGGATGCGTTCATAGATGCCCACGGAGCGAGTCAGAGACAGAGTACTCCATCAACTGCTCTGTGCCGAGCCACTCTTCGCAAAGGTGTTTGCACTTGTTCGGAGACTGCCTTTGATGTGTGTGAAAATCGATATTGCCTTATATCCCACATGCTTCTGTGACAATTGGAGTGCAAGCCAACATTCCCCATTCCGCCTGGCAATGGTCAGTGATTTGATTTAGGATTTCTCTTTTTATTTTTGAGAGTCGCGGATTGCGTTCAGAAGCATCAAACGAAAACGATAGGTCGCGCTTTCTCTTGCGATACTCTCTCCGTGTACGTATTGTAATAAGAACCGTTTGATGGAGGGGAGCTTTTCCCAGTGTAATGATGCCATTTATAATTTCGTATCTTAGCAACATGTAAGTAGATCATTGAATTTAGTTTGCGTTTTTACTTGCATCTCTCTACCACACATTTGCTATAATGGATTGCGAGCAGCTTTGATCGAATTGGGAATTGTATATCATGCGTATTAAGTTTTTCCCAATGGTTTTGCTCGCAACATGAGTGAAAGCATTGGAATAAAGCGACGTATTACTCAGTATGACATCATTCTAATCACGCTCCTCCATTTGTCATGAATATCCTTTTCGCCCATGAGCCAGAATACTGCGTGACTTCTCCAAGCCTCAGGAAATTCTAGTCGCTGGTCATGTGAGATTGCTACATGGCCTGTAATACGCTCTCCTGGCAATAATTATCGCTCCTCTCTCTCTGTCTCTCTCTCTGTCTCTCTCTCTGTCTCTCTCTCTCTCGCTCTCTCTCTCTATCTCTCTCTCTCTGTCTCTCTGTCTCTCTCTCTATCTCTCTGTCTGTCTCTGTCTGTCTCTCTCTCTCTCTGTCTCTGTCTGTCTGTCTCTCTCCCTCTATCTCTCTGTCTCTGTCTGTCTTTTCTCTCTCTCTCTCTCTCTCTCTCTCTCTCTCTCTCTCCTCTGTGTATGAGTACTTACATTTCTTCTTGTCCAGTATCTCTAGCAAAAATGTCGCCGAAGGTATGGCTGTCGATTTGTGGAGAAAGGAACCCGTACGTAGAGACCACACTGCATACGAATGTCAGATAAGTGGAGACATAAATATTTGCTTAAGTTCTGTGTACATTTCCAAAATAGTGGCATTTCAAGTAAGCTCAGAAGACGTCGAACCACTTCCCCATAAATCTTTGCAAATGGATGGAAATTTTACATTTGTGTTCTTATTTGTTTAATGTGTGTTTTTATTTTACTGTCCTGCATAGTTTCGGATGTACTGTCGCTGAATGAGCACACGCACTTAAGAAGTTTGGGATCAAATTTTTACGCAAGCCTTTGTTTTAGCTGTCAGCAATTACTCTTGCTATTATGGACGAAAGGATTGCCAACAATGAATATTATCAGTCAGGCATGCTGAGCTGTGCAGTTGTTCTTTTAGAAGGTAGGTTTTTTTTCCAAAGCAGAGGATGTGCGTGGTTGCATTCACACATATGCACATACATGTGTGAGCGTGCGTACGTGTATGTGTTTGTGTTAGAATGTGTGCTTGTTTGATCGTGTGTTTCATGGTTTTGTTTGAAAAATAGCTTGGGCAAGTTGGAGTGGCACAATATTCACACAGGACGTATGTTAACCGTGAAGATTAAATAAAGTGTGGCAACAGGTGGCTGTGTCCGTCATGTGAGACACATCAGCCACATAGATGATACTTGTTGCTAAGCCTCACTCATCTACCTGTACTGCACTAGGAATGACAGGCAAAAACTGATGACACAGCCTGATATCGGTAGGTGTGTAGCTGGAGTGAGAGTGCTGTGTTACTTTATGGAAGATTGCGACATTGAGGTCGTGGTGCACTCTTTCGGACGCACTTTGTTGTTTCCCCTTTGGTACATGCAGCAAATTAATGAATGGGCCTGGGTTTGTGTCTCTCTTCACTTGTGTATGCCTGGTCATCTGTGTGTGCTAACTACGTGACAGCAAGCCTGTTTGCATTCGCTCCTCCCTCCTTTCTCTCTCTCTCTCTCTCTCTCTCTCTCTCTCTCTCTCTCTCTCTCTCTCTCTCTCTCTCTCTCTCTCTCTCTCTCTGCCTCCTCTATTTTTTCTCTCTCTCTCTGCCTCTCTCTTTTTTCTTTCTCTCTCTCTCTCTGCCTCTCTCTCTTTCTCTCTCTCTCCTCTCTCTCTGCCTCTTTCTATCTCTCTGCCTCTCTCTCTCTGCCTCTCTCTGCCTCTCTCTCTCTCTGCCTATCTCTCTGCCTCTCTCTCTCTCTCTCTCTCTCTCTCTCTCTCTCTCCACCTTAGTTCCCTTTTTAAAACACCGTCATTTCACTGCATTTCAGTGCCCTTCTTTCCTTTCCCATCTTTTCATGCTGTCTTTCTATTTTCTCATATTTCTTTCTTGCTTGCTTCATCCGTGTTCATCCCATAAGTCTGAGTACGAGTCACAACTTATCAGTGCCATCTGGCATTCACCTCAAAATAACCTGCGTGTGTGACAGTCTACTATTTCTTTGACTACCGACGAATGATGCTCGGGAAAGGTTAGAAAAAAGAAAGACTAGGGTTGAACATCTCATGGATTCTGCTGAAAGTCAAGTCAGTGCATTGACGTCATAATCTGGGGGATTATTGCTGTTCTCTACCTGGGCTTAACCAATAACCTTTGGCCACGTTGCACAGCTGACATTTGGACAACAGGATCGGACCTACTTTCTACCGTGGGGGTACAGTAGACCTTTGATGGCTCCTCTGCAGGAGCTTGATTTGAAGCACGAGACGATGGTACTGTGTGTTTTTTAGAAGTCAGATCACAGTTGCTTTTTAAATTTGACTCTGCAAATCCCGTGAACAACGTGGTTTTTCTCTTCGACGTGTGTACCTGAGTGTAACGTGTTGAATTCTGTGGAAAAGGGCATGGTATGTTACTGTGGAAAAGGGCATGGTATGTTACTGTGGAAAAGGGCATGGTATGTTACTGTGGAAAAGGGCATGGTATGTTACTGTGGAAAAGGGCATGGTATGTTACTGTGGAAAAGGGCATGGTATGTTAACATTTTTTTGTAACGTAGAGGTTGCAGCTTACCAAAACATTGTTCCGGGAATGACATTTTCTACTGGATATTCTGAAAATGTCATCTGCTGCACCTGTGCTGTTCGAGATTACTTTGATTTGCACCTCTGATCTATTTATTAAACTTCAACTGTTTGACTAATGTAAATTTGCACTTTATTTTTCAGATTCTTCCCCTCTTCCACAAAGAGAAAGAAAAGAACTTCATCCCCTTGGTTCTTGAGAGTTCTTCCTGTGACGTCACTTCCGGTACATCTCACAGCGCCACTATGCACGTCGAGGTTTCGGTCGCTCTCAATTTCGTCATCTCCTACCTCTACAACAAGCTCCCCCGACGGCGGGTGGACATGTTTGGGGCAGAGCTGGAAAAAGGGCTAAAGAAGAAGTTCGAGGGTCACTGGTATCCAGACAAGCCAGTCAAGGGCTCCGGCTTCCGCTGCGTGAGAGTCAATGGCGAGAAGATCGACCCCGTCATCAGCGTCTCCTGCCTGAACGCTGGTCTGGACATGGAGGAGGTCAAGAGCTACCTGCCCGCAGAATTGACGATCTGGATCGACCCCAACGAGGTATCCTACCGCATCGGGGAGAAAAGTCCCGTCAAGATCCTCTACAGCGACAAGAAGGAGGAGGAGGCCGCCGACACCATGGACAGGGAGGTCCAGCAGGCCAGCCGTGGCTTCAACCCAGAAGCTCAGTGCTTCAAGCCTATCGACTCCCTCTCTTCCAGCCTCAGCAACCTCAGCCTCTCGCCCTCCTCGCCCAACTCCTCTGGGGGCTGGAGCAATTCCACCTCGCCCTCGAGCGCCCTCTTTAGCTCCACCAGCCCTGTCCCTGGCTTCGCGCCCGCCGTGCTGCCCACCAAGGAGGCCACCTGCCCCCAGTTCACCGCTGCCACTTTTGCTCAGACCAAGTTCGGCAGCACCAAGCTGAAGACCCAGGTCAAGCGCCCCACTCGGCTGTCTCCAACGGAGTTTGGCAACTTCTTCCGCCAGCGCTCCATGACAGGAGGGGCGGTGAAGACTCCTCCTCAGCAGCAGCCACAGCCCCAGGCCCAGGCCCAGGGTCTTCCGCAGCAGCAGCAGCAGCAGCAGCCAGGGTTCGTCACCGCTCCTCAGCGTCCCCGCAGTCTGAGCCCCCGGGATCCTCGCGTGGAGTTCATGGTCGACCAGCAGCACCGTCTGATTCAGTTCACCCCTCAGCCAGCTCAGCGCGGTATGGCAGCCTTCCAGCAGCAGCAGCAGCAGCCCAGAGGCGGGTCTGCAGGGATGCTCGGAGACTTCTACCGCCACCCCTCGTCGCACCAGGCGTCCCCTCAGCACCTCTCCCCCGGCGGAGTGGGTGCCGGTTTCTCCGACTTCATGGGTTCCTCTTCCCCTGCCAACTCCCTGTCACCTGACGCCCCAAGCAAGACCTTTCTTGACGGGTTCAACTTCGGCGGCCTGCAGTACTCGAGTCCACTCCACAACCTGCTGGTGGCCAACTAGGGTCCCATGGCCAGTGGGTAAACTGCTCTCGCTCGGCTCAAGTTTTCTGTCGGGTTGCTTCGACTTGACTCAACAGTCGATTGATGCCTGCCGTTGTCGGCGTCAGACAAGATGGACTGCCTTGAATGTCAAGGCCAATGACTCTGATGCTGGACGGATCACTTTGCTTGATAGCGTGATGATGACGATGATGACGACGAAGGACTTTTTGGCTGCGTTTGTTGGTTCTCAGTTTGTGCCTACTGCGCCTGCTACGCAGCACGGTAAAAAAATGTGATTGGTTGTTGAGTTTTGGTGCACAAAATGTGTGTGCCCTCTTTTTTAATCCATTGTTGTTAGCTGTGAGATCTGATTGTGCGATACTGTGTTGAAAGGTTACTGGTCGTTTCAAATACACAGAAAAAGCGGGTTTTGACTAGGAATGGCAAACCTAGTTTGTTAAGTCTTTGTGTGTCCTTGCTGACACTAGAAACAGGTTTTTGGGCAGACGACTGTGACTTTTTAAATACTTTCACCTTCCCTGTCCATGTGTAATGTGATGATGTGTCATGTGTTCATGTACAAGACAGACAGATCGTCATGTCGATACAACATCGTATTTGACGATGAAGTTTGGTATTTCTCTGGAAAATATTTATTCACTAGATAGACCATGGTGTAGATGTAGATTTGAAGTATAACGTTTGTAACGTGTTGAATTCCACGCTACTTTTTCGAAGCCTTCCTCTTGTTTGTTGGAATATTTCAAATTTGTCCATTTTCTCACCTTTGGTGAAATTCCGACTGGAATCTTTTGCGTCAGTGTACTTGGTTTTCAAATTTGAGGTGATGTGGTTGTCTCGTCTTCAGATTGCGGTATATGTGTACCTATTCAACGGCAACTTTTAATCTGGCTGCTTTTAATAATATTCCATGGTGCAGTGCTTGATAGCTTTTGATTACGGTAGTAGAAATCATCTTTCATCACAATCTCATCATTATCATCATTTCATGTCACCCAAGTTTTGGCACCTATATTTTTTTCTGTAGTAAAAAGAAAGGCTTGTTTTCAAACTGTGATAACAGTTTGATGTACTCAAATTGTCTCCCAATTTCCTGGTGAAGGAAATAAAATTCCAGTATCTCCTCGAATGCTGACCTTTGAGCAGCAGAGCAACCTCTTTCTCAAGCTGTCTCCATGCATCCTCGTATTCTTTCACCCTTTTGTACATTTTCAAACAATGCTTGACGACACATGCTGTGTGTGAATTATTATATTCAAGGTGATATTTTTGTATTTGAACTTCTCTGCTGGGCAGGATAATAAACTCGTGCTTGTTACCCCCCATGTGGTGGTTGCGTGACTCCATGTCACAATGACGTCAGTCGTAATGATGACGTGAAATGCAACCACGTGAGTCCTGGGCTAGTCAGTTGTGAAATAAGCGTTTTATCTTTAATTTCTGTTGTGTACTCTATCTCATTAGTCATTTGATCATCCGTTGTACATTGATTGGGAGAATATATATTCATATTCTTTCTATGTATATATGAATCAGATTCGGGTATAAAGGTGGTATATCTTTTGTATGTCATTTGAAAGAGATCATATATATACAAATACAAAGATGCTTACTTTTTGTACTGAGTATAATTTCCTAAATTAGCATGACTATATATTAGTGTGGCTACCGTTATCAGAGAGTTTGTTTGTATGGACATCAATTTGGTAATTAATACATACATACATACTCAATACAGATGAATTAAAGTTTTCTATTGGTCGTGCAATACGTGATTGAGTCTTTAGACTTGTCTGCGCCCTTGTCCAGTGTCGGCGTTATATCTTGTCATTCGTAATGTTTATACCGTTACATATTTTTAAGTTTGTAATAAAATTAATTTTGCATTACTTCCTTGGTCTGGTTTTCCATTGGAACGTGTTGATTTTGTGAGAGCAGGACGTAAGCTCGTCTGAATACTCCGCTGAAGAGCTGCAGTCTAGACATGATCTAAGGAGACTTCAGTGACCATTCCCACAAATACATGTACTCAGGCGTTGGTGACATGAACAGAGTAGCATACGCAGTTTTCTGCAGCAATCCTGATTCCCCTCCAAGTAAGACCGCCCCGACAGCTGGTCGTTTTATCGACGCACCCAAAGGTTGCCAGACTGGGCAATTTTATTAAGAAGAAATGGGCCTGGAACACCTGCTAAGCAGTTGCCCTTGGAAACAGACTTTATCAGACATCGCTAATTTATCTTGAATATCTGAATGAACTTGAATAAAGTACACGGGCAGAGAATGAAGCAGAAATGATCGTTTTACACCAAGACCTTGCGGTTAAAACACACACACACACACACACACAAACACACACTCACATACACACACACAAACACACACACACACACGCGCGCGCGCGCATGCACACATGCATAATCAGGAAAAAACAAAAACTCCATGAAGTATTGGCTCAAAGAAG
>JAWQFJ010001307.1:0-2500 GCA_034096865.1 Theodoxus fluviatilis
TACTTCCCTTGATTCACCCAAGTAACCTTCCGCTTGGGGGCGCAACGTGTCTCGATCCTCACAACAATGAGCTAATGAGCTATCTTTGTGTAACTATATAATCTTTGATGTAGTCTCGAGTGTGTTCTGCCAGGAGGAGGTTGTGTGACACCAGTGCCTAAATAAAACCCTTATCGCATACAGCCCTAAACATCTTCATGACTCAGCCGCTGCTTAACCCCTTCCCGCCCTACTGTACTGTGCACTCATGCGTTGCCTGTTGAAGGGGTTAAGTACCGCTGTCTTTGTGACCCAGTCATCAACCTGTTCATTGCCTGAAACTTCTGTTTGCCATCATGGTCGGTTTCATGTGGACTTGGTGCTGTTTTGAAACCTGACTAAATCTAAAATTAAACGTGAATTCATGCTTACTCATGCATGCTTAGGTCGGTATTGTTTCGTTTTTTAAACGTTTCCCAGTGCGCGACAGCAATACCCTGTGAGGCGTATGTTGGACACTGGTACTGGTCACGCTGGCTGACGTCATCCATGATCCTATGAAGCAGCCAGTGAAAGAAATACGGTTTGAGTGCTTCTAAATATATGTGGAAAGTCACAGTATAGAAGTAAGCGTTCTATTTACATACACCTAGGTACCTGCCTAATTCTCGCCAGCTTTTGTGACTTCAAGTAACTTATCAGTAGTGACGATTGCATGAAGCTTTTAAAGAAGAATTCCAGATGAGATTCATTATCGTTAATATTTCTCTCTCTGCGTCTCTCTTTGAACCTGCCTTGTTAGTTGACAATAGTCTAACATAATATTGAAACATAATGCAAATGTATGTGTGTGTGTGCGGGTGTGCGTGCGTGCGTGTGAGTGCGTGTGTGTGCGTGCGCGCGCGCGCGCGCGCGCGCGCGCGTGTGTGTGTGTGTCTGTGTGTATGAATGAGTTGAAAACAAAATTTGTATTTGGTATTTGACATTCGTACACGACTGTGTGTGTGTGTGTGTGTGTGTGTGTGTGTGTGTGTGTGTGTGTGTGTGTGTGTGTGTCTGTGTGTATGTGAGTGAGTGAATGTGTGTGTGTGTGTGTGTGTGTGTGTGTATTTGTGTGTATCACTATGCGTGTGCGTGTGCTTGCGTGTCCAATACATTTAAAAAAGGATGACACACGAAAAGAATCATCGATTATATGTTTTTATGAATTGCAAATCAGTTCATGAGTTCTTAAAATCTTAAGCAAAGAGTGAGGCGGACAGACAATCACACAGACGATTAGACTAGATGTAAACACAGACGTACACCTGACACGTGGAGAGACCGGACGACCGTTACAGACATGTACGTAGGCGCACACACATATACGCAAACATGCACATCCACACATACCCGCGAGTGCGTGTGCGAATGGTAAAGGTAAATGTGTGGTTTTTTAATAGCGACTTACACCCTTTGTCTGGGTCTCAAACCGCTTTACACTTTACCCCCTGATCACTGGGCATCTTGATCAATCCTCACTGGTCCCTCACAACAAACATAGTGACAGACATTTGAGACGCACACAGACAGGTACCAGCACCAACTCCGCTCCCTGGGGAGTATTCCAACCCGATGCTGGCGCTTGGCCGTATACAAGAGTTAATCGTACTACGTTTTTGCCAATATTGCCCTCACAGGTACCTGGTTTTACTCATGGGTGGGGAGAAGCAATGCGAGTTAAGCATCTTGCTCAAGGATGCAACTCTGGGAACCGCGCAGCTTTGAACGTCGCACCCACTGGCCGCAAGCGACTGTAGATCCAGCGCGCTAACCACTCGGCCACAGAGCTCGGTACGCACGTACAAACACTAATATATATTTTTAATAAGGTAAAAATGAATCAGGAATAAGTTTAGAAGACAACATTGGCTTGTAAGCAAAATGTACTCAAGAAAACCGCTCATTAAGAAATAAAACGCAGGCGTAACAACCCCCCCCCCCCCCCCCCCCCTCACACACGCACACACACAAACAAACAAGCAAAAAAAATCACACCCAAATCCCCGAAACAAAACAACCCGGGATATTCAAAACGACAAACCGACGAGTTTAAACAAGTAAAGATTCCAAAGTTACAACGAGTTCATGATTGAAGTATCAGATACTTCGCGGTAACTGAGAAACTACATAAAGTATCCGATTCAACAAGGATATGAGCTTCAAAATCAACTTCAATGCATATCCTATTCTTGTATACTGTGCTTTCAAATGAAGATCTTTCTCTCCCTCTATCCGCAAGTCATCACCTCATTGAGGTTACATTTATACATGACGCAACCTGCAACTCGAATCCATTGATACAATGTACATTCAAGAATGCAAAAGTTGTTACTTCATCCTAGTTAAGGTATAAGACATTTTCCATCAGAGATCTACGAGTAAAAAACCACAATCTTCCTCCCTTCTCTGAGAGTAAATTACTATACACATACTAGAACCACAAACAGTTTTTCCTTAAAATCAAAGACTATTCGTTGTC
>JAWQFJ010001307.1:7500-22500 GCA_034096865.1 Theodoxus fluviatilis
CAATGCGGCACAGCGCCCCAGGGCGCTCTGACCTACTTTCCATTGTCTCTATTGTTCAATGTGGCACAGCGCCCCAGGGCGCTCTGACCTACTTTCCATTGTCTCTATTGCTCAATGCGGCACAGCGCCCCAGGGCGCTCTGACCTACTTTCCATTGTCTCTATTGTTCAATGCGACACAGCGCCCCGGGGCGCTCTGACCTACATTCCATTGTCTCTATTGTTCAATGCGGCACAGCGCCCCGGGGCGCTCTGACCTACTTTCCATTGTCTCTATTGTGCAATGTGGCACAGCGCCCCAGGGCGCTCTGACCTACTTTCCATTGTCTCTATTGTTCAATGCGGCACAGCGCCCCGGGGAGCTCGCCTTATACAACGTGCGGATGCACGTCAGTCTTGGACAACAGTATACAAATATATATATATATATATATATATATATATATATATATATATATATATATATATATATATATATATATATATATATATATATACAGTAGTCGCCGCTTATTAAAAACACATTGGGACCGAACAAAAGTGTTTTTAATAAGCGGCGTTTTTATTAACCGTTTGCGTGTTGAACATGTCCATCAGTAACGATGTAAATCCGGACCGGACCAACTGTATTTAAAAAACGGCTGTTTTTATTAACCGCGTGTTTTATAAGCGGCGACTACTGTATATATATATATATATATATATATATATATATATAATAAAGGTGACCTTTTTTTAGCTCTCTATCACCCATGTCCGGGTCTCAAACCATAGCACACACAAGAAGCCTCTCTATGACCTACAATATGCTCTGATAAAGATATGGCCTCCCCCCCCCCCTCTCTCTCTCTCTCTCTCTCTCTCTCTCTCTCTCTCTCTCTCTCTCTCTCTCTCTCTCTCTCTCACGCACACGCACACGCACACACACACACACACATACACACACGCGCACAAACACACACACATACACACACACGCACACACATACATACACACACGCACAAACACACGCGCACAAACACAGCCACACACACACACACACACTCGCACAAACACACTCACACACACACACACACACACACATATATATATATATAAACACATTTTCACACACACACATATGCACACACACACGCTCGCGCGCGTGCACGCGCGTTCTCGTATAACTGCATGTAGCACCGTTCAGGAACCTTTCTGACAGATGTGTTGAAAATGTCATTTTAATATGAGTATGTAAAGTATTGATTGGCCTGAGCATGTCCTCTTCGTGATCGTGCATTTGTAAGCCAGGAGAACAATTTTCGAGTAATCACTAGGCTAAGTCGTCAGGAAGTGATGTAATGAGTTGTTCTCTATAGCTTCACACACAAGGAAGAAAAAAAAACATGGCTGTGTACCATAACCATATTACTATCTTAAGAATTTGGCATACAAATGTTAAAGATGATTTGTTTGAAAATCTGATTTTATCATTTTTGGCACTTCAACTTCCCTACGCATGCACAATCACTTATGACGTCGTTGCCATGCTCATTGATCAAACTGTAATAAGCAGCAGCAACAGCATGAGAGGCAGTGTCTGATTCTAGCATCTGTCCCTTCAGTAAAAGCAGCTGAAACACAGTTTTGCAGTGTCAAACAGCAAAGCTGCGGTATCCGTGTGGAAATCTCCACACGCCACTCCTGAACAACACATTGCAAGAGCACATGATGCAAAGTCAAGCTCACGACACCTCACTACACAAACCCAAATTACTCTAAACTCCGCCTAACCCAACACAACTCACCTGCACTATACTAGACTAGACAGAGTCTATACATAGACTAGACTAGACTACACTAGACTGAACTACATTAGATTGGGCTACATTGCACTACATCCACAACAAAAGCTTTACTACAGAGGGAAAATTGGCCCATTCCGACTATCGACTGAGTGTAGTTGGACAAGGCAAGGGAGGTAACTCGCCATGGAAAGGAGTGTCGCTATGTGGGAGGCCTGTTGGCGACAGCAGAGGCGAGGAAAGTTGCCCCGGGGGTCGAAGGACGTCAGGCCCGTCCCCCCGTCCGTCTGCCCCTCCCCCTCTCCCTCCCTCTCGGCCAGCAAAACGCACGGCACACAGACTGGTGCCTTCGTTGCTATGGGGATCTCCTCCGACGGTGTCACTTTTGGTGTGGTGATAGGGTGCTGTGGGTGAGAAAACATTTCGAGATGAAGACGAAGAAAGTTTTTTTTTTAAGAAATAGTGAAAGAGATGAGTCTCCGTACAGAAAAAGGCGAATACGTTATACATGATACTTTAATGTATATACACATAAGAACACTTGAACGCTCGCGCGTACACACAATTGCACACGCATTTGCATACATGCATGCATTCAAACAGAGAGAGAAAGAGAGAGAGAGAGAGAGAGAGAGAGAGAGAGAGAGAGAGAGAGAGAGAGAGAGAGAGAGAGAGAGAGAGAGAGAGAGAGAGTCAGTCACAGTCATGCACATGAACGTGCGACCACACACACACGTACGCAAAGGTTTGTATATATGAAAGCACCTACAAACGTGCGCGCACACGAATATACAAGCACACACATAAATGCACGCAGTTACATTTACACACGCGCATGAACACATGCATACAAAAATGCACATACATAAACATGCATGCACACAAACTTACTCATCCACAGACATGCACAGATGCACACAGAGATATATGCACACACGCACTCACACTCATGCACGCGCACGCCATCACAAGCATGTGTATACGCACACGCGCGCGCACGCACATACACACTCACAAGTAACACCCATTCGCGCACACGCACACACAAACGCATGCGCGCACGCGCGCACACACACACACACAGAGTCCCACACTTACACACATACTCTCTCTCTCATGCGCGCGCGCGCACACGCACGCAAGCGCGCACACACGCACGCGCGCACACACGCATACACACACGCACGCACGCACACGCACGCACACGCATGCACACGCACGCGCACGCACGCACACACACACACATACGCTCACAGACGTGTCACTCACCTGAGGGGGGGGCAATGTGGAGACGTCCAGAATACGAAGCATAGTAAAAGCCAGGAGTCCTCCATTCAGCAGTGCAGAAATAGCCAGCGCCACCATCAAGCACTGACACCAACCCTTGGTGAACCCCCATTCCTTACACCCCCGCCCCTCCCAGCTTCCCTCACTGCATTCCCCCTCCCCCTCCCCATCCTCTTCCTGTTTGGGAAAAACTCGTGTTACCACACAATAGGGATTTTCATCCTCCACCATGGAAGAGGAGGAGGTGGCCAGCAAAGGTGAGGTGGGGACGTGGGTAGTCGGGGAACGGTTGTTCGGGAGGTCTGGCTGGGGACGGGGGAAAGTGGGAGTGGAGGTAGTGAGGAGATGTGGATATGGAGGGGAGGGAGTGGGGATGGGGGTGGAGGGGAGGGGAGGAGGGGTGTGTGGGGGAGGGGGGAGTGGGCGATACGATGAGAGATTTGTGGCGGTCCGTCCGTTGGTGTTGTGAGACCCAGGTCTGATTGCCGCTGCCTCCACACCTGCAGACGAGTAAGCCATCTCGCTGGAGTTTGTTGAGGAGTGAAGAACAGGCGCTTGTCGACTTCAGAGTATGAGAACGCCAGTTTGTATCTGGCGCTTGTCGACTTCAGAGTATGAGAACGCCAGTTTGTATCTGGCGCTTGCCCCTTACTCCGAGATGATTCTTGCAACTGTAGATAAACAGTTTCACTCCACGATTATTCTTTGCAACTGTAGATGAACAGTTTCACTCCACGATTATTCTTTGCAACTGTAGATAAATATTTTTACTCCACGATTATTCTTTGCAACTGTAGATAAACAGTTTCACTCGAGATGATTCTCTGCAACTGTAGATAAACAGTTTCACTCCACGATTATTCTTTGCAACTGTAGATAAACAGTTTCACTCCACGATTATTCTCTGCAACTGTAGATAAACAGTTTCACTCCGAGGTGATTCTTTGCCACTGTAGATGAACAATTTCGCTCGATGATGATTCTTTGCAACGGTAGATGAACAGCCTCGCTCTACGAATCTTCTTTGCAACTGTAGATGAACAGTCTCACTCCGAGGGGATTCTTTGCCACTGTAGATGAACAATTTCGCTCGATGATGATTCTTTGCAACGGTAGATGAACAGCCTCGCTCTACGAATATTCTTTGCAACTGTAGATGAACAGTCTCACTCCACAATGACTGCAGCTGTATATGAACAGTCTCACTCCATAATGACTGCAGCTGTATATGAACAGTCTCACTCCACAATGACTGCAGCTGTATATGAACAGTCTCACTCCACAATGATTGCTACTGCTTGTAAATGAGCCTCACTCCACGATGATTGTGAGCAACTGTAGATGAACAGTCTCACTCCACAATGACTGCAGCTGTATATGAACAGTCTCACTCCACAATGACTGCAGCTGTATATGAACAGTCTCACTCCACAATGACTGCAGCTGTATATGAACAGTCTCACTCCACAATGACTGCAGCTGTATATGAACAGTCTCACTCCATAATGACTGCAGCTGTATATGAACAGTCTCACTCCACGATGACTGCAGCTGTATATGAACAGTCTCACTCCACAATGACTGCAGCTGTATATGAACAGTCTCACTCCACAATGACTGCTACTGCATGTAGATGAGCCTCACTCCACGATGATTGTGAGCAACTGTAGATCAACAGTCGCGCGTCGTGGAGCGTGCGTGCAGTCACCACATAGGTGAAGTATAGTGAGTGGGCTGTCTGTCGCAATTCGCCCGTCAGACTGCACAAAAACTGTTACGTCTCGTGATATTTAGATGGATCAAAAGAGGAAGTCCCAGTCACTACACCACGAGTACGCGGAGGTGAATCTGCAATATATTTTTTTTTAACGCCAAAACTGTTGCCCACGTCCAACTTCCCTGTGTCACTGCGAGCGAGGCCGAACTTGCTCTGGGATTGGCTGAGCGCTTTACAACTCAACAGGAGCATCGAGTGAGGCCTGTGACGTCATGATTGTATAGCTTCGTTTTGACAGACGACGAGGACTGTTGTGTCCCTCATTCTGGGCACGTGCTGTAGAGCAAAGTGATTCAATGTCAAGCCCAGCACAACAGGATGTAACTTGGCTTTCAACAAATCTCTGCGTTTTCCATATCACTTGGAGCAGTTCTACTGCTTAGCCAAGAAGCCGTTCAATGTTCATTTCACCACTTGAATGAAATGGCAGTAAAGCGATTCTCTAGTAATTTATAACATTTGTTTCGTAAGACCACCTCTTGACAATTGTCAAAGTCGATGCAAAGAACTTGCCTTGAATGCTTTAGTTGGCAAGTGCGCTGCAAAACCAGATTTGTCGCAGCAATATTCCTGTGGACAAGTTTTTTCCCTATGGATTGGGTGCTACGCAAAGAGCTACTCCTGACGGTTCCGGGACTGCAAATCACAAGGAGGAAGTTGTTCACCCCTCTGAATGAGAGGAAAACGGCACTGACCGTGCTTCGCAGCTGCTTCTACTGAAGAGTATGCATTTTCCCTTGAATCCGTCGAGTCTATATGGACGTCCCAGCGTTCAACCGCAGTCGTATTTCAACCGCAAGCTTCGTTCGAATGCAATTTCAGAATGCTGCACGCGCTAGTGGTAAAGATGACGACTAGTGGCACATCCATGTTACGAATTTCTTCCACTTGAAACGATTTCTCCGCCTCATGTGTCCGTGCTTTTTAAACGACCGATGTCTGAGCAAATCACGTTGAGTCTCACTTCATAGCGGACTTGGAACGGGAAAGAAATCTGCGCTGGGGGCAAAACAACATAATTATTTTCTTCTCCAGTTACAGAACGTGCCAGAAAAGTTCTCTAAATGCACCTCCACAATCTTCAAAATCTTTGGAATCTCTCCTGTCGTGCTGTGGAGCAGGAAGTAGATTGGTACTTCAGAGCCATCAGTCTCCTCACGTAAGTAAGTCGCCAACAAACCCTGGACAAGTTCCTCGACAGACGCTCTCCACGCAACCAGGAAGTCCGTCTCCCCCTTTTCAGGCGGTGTCGAGCGTGACTGTTCCAGAAAGGCGAATCAAGAAACAGAAACCAAGGTCGAGCCAGGCCGTCGAGACAGCCTCACGACTTGCTCTGGTTGCTTTGTTGTGGTGCAAAATTGCCCAGCTGAGCGCACAGAGACAGATATATATGCACACAGAGAGATCCGACACAGAAAAAAGCCCTGGCTTAATGGTTGTGTCCCGGTGTACTGCGATTCACTGCAGCTTCGCCGAGTGTTTGCATGAATGTAGATGACACACTTACAAAGTTGGGTCCATTCGGAAGCTCGCCTTGAAACATATCAGTCCTGAAGGATTTGCTTCAGGCTGAGCCACCCGTGGGTTTAGACCACGCAGCTATATGCAGCCATGATCACGATGATGAATTTTCCTATGGCCGTGCAAACACGACAAAATATGCACAACTCTGCGTCGGAGTTACAGCCTGTAGCGTGGAAAATAGTAACCCGTGGAAAACAGTGACGGAAGTCATCGCAGAGTTATCTGCGAGGGATTTTCTGAAAATTCAACTCTAAAAAGAGACGGCACCCGCCACTCCGCCTGACTGACTTGGCACGCCCGGGGAGTTATGCTAAGATCCGGCCGCGTAAATATATCTGCGTTTTGTGACAAACGTCTTGCTCGGCGGTACTGTACTCCATGCACCTTAACGGTGCGCGTGATTCGGGTGTAATCTTAAGCTAAACGACGTTTATTGGCGCTGCTGAAATGGTCTAAGTCGGAAACATTCGGAACGTCGTTTAGCTTAAGATTACACCCGAATCACGCGCACCGTTAAGGTGCATGGAGTACAGTACCGCCGAGCAAGACGTTTGTCACAAAACGCAGATATATTTACGCGGCCGGATCTTAGCATAACTCCCCGGGCGTGCCAAGTCAGTCAACGGTCGCGTTTTATAAAACCAGACTACAAACAGACTACAGGGAGGTGACTCCCATATTATTTCCGGCAGGGGAGACGGCTTTACACGGGGAAAAACTTTTTTGAACGCTACATCATGTGTTAAACTACACAAATGCACCAAAACCTCGTAAAGCAACTAATGCGTCGTTTGTCGGAATATATTCCATGCGAAGAACAGGTGCAGGAGCGGTAAATTGCATAAACCACGTCCCTCGCAGATAACTCTGCGATGACTTCCGTCACTGTTTTCCACGGGTTACTATTTTCCACGCTACACAGCCCTCTCCAAAAACTGTCCAAAGGCAGATTTTGGATACATGTCGCAGTATCCTCCACATCAGTACATGGTGTACGACCGTAGCTCAAGTCGAACTCTGGTGCAGCACATATGAATGCACTCAGGCTAAATAAATAAGGAAGGCTGGTTGTGTCCTTCAGAGATAAGAAAAATCACCTTTGTTGACACGCCGCCAGCACAGGCTTCCCGTGGAGTGTTTGATAGCTGGTGGTTTAATACCGAATGTAAATCCGGAACAGTTTTAAAAAAAACTGGGTACAACACGACTTCGTCTCATTGGCTGGGGATAAGACATGCTCAGCCAATGAGAACGCTTACGGCATTTGGCCCGCGTGGCTGAGCAAGTAGGATTTCCACAGCGTAGTTGGTGTTGGCGCACCGTCGATTGGGTCCAGATACGACAGTTAGAGAGCTGGCTTTGCTGCTTGCCATTGGCGGTTGTCAGAGGGAGTTATTCTACATGAAGCGTGCTGGGGCAAGGAATTCCTGCAACGATATTCCCTTCCCGTGTTGGTCCAAAGGAAAGCGGAGACGATGAGTAAGGGGATTTTAGAAAGGACCAAGTGAATAAGGAAAAGAGAAAGAAGGGGTACAGAAATAAAAAGGGAAGAAGGGGATCGAGCGCGGGTGCTAGGGCACTCCCTCTCCGGTCTGTTCAAATCTTTTCTCCTATAATTTCTTCCCCGGTCTTTTCTCCTCCTATATATCTTTCCTGGTCTTTTTATCAAATCTTTTCTCCTATAATTTCTTCCCCGGTCTTTTCTCCCCTGGTCTATTCCGCCCTTCTAAGGTGTTTGTTTATTCACGGGGTCATTTCGTCCCCAAATTGTTCATTCCAGAACATTTTCCCTTTCCCCTCTCCTAAATGGCTATTGTCGTTATATGGGACGCTGAATAAGTGTAATGTTTGTATTGCGTTTCCAGTGTTATCCAAAGATTATGAAGTACATCCGTATGTAGTAAAAAGGATCAAAGTTTCCACGATCTTTGCATAAAAAGATTATGTGGGTTGTGGAAATGTATTACATAGCTTGAAATTATATCTTATTCTGCTAGTTCTGCTGAGGAATGATCCTTGAAAAAGCAAGAGTAATCAGTGACTGGCGGAAGTACGTAGCAGTGTAGAAAGGGAAGACACTATAGGAATGGAGTGAGAAAGGGGGGGAAGAGGGTGGAGGGGGGCGGAGGGGGGGGGGGGTGGTGAGGTGAGGAAGTGAATGTCCGAGGTGGAAACAGCAGGGGAGGTGAAATGATCCCCAGAGGAGAAGGAGACAGGAGACAATTTACAGGGAGAGAACTGACCGTGGGAAAAATAACCGGGGGAGATATAACCGGGGGGGAAGGGGGGAGAGTAATGGAGGGGGGAGAGTAATGGAGAGGGGAAGGGGAGGGGGATGGGGAGGGGGGGAGGGGGAGGGTCCAAATACCTAGCGCCTGCGGGATGAAATAGAGAACAAGAAAAAGAGATGAGGAAAGTCGGGAGCGAGAGAAACAGGGGCACACGAAGGGGAATAGAGAATCAAAACACGAAGAGCAAGGAATGAAGGGGAAAACGGGAGGAGTAGGGTGAGATCGAGCAGCCGCAGAGGAAGAAGCAGTAGGATCTGAAGCAGGAGTGCGAGGTGGAGGAGTAGGACCGGGAGGAAGAAATGGTAGATAAAATGAAAGAAAAGCAGAGAGAAAAATAAACGGAGAGCAGGAGGAAGAGGAGCAGGGGCAAACCCACGAGCAAAAACAGGAGGAGAAGCAAGAGGAGCAGGAGTGACGGCTGGAGGAACATGCGTAGGAGCAGAAACTGGAGAGAGAGAGAGAGAGAGAGAGAGAGAGAGAGAGAGAGAGAGAGAGAGAGAGAGAGAGAGAGAGAGAGAGAGAGAAAGCAGAATCAGCAATTTGTCCGTGAGGACAAGAGAATCAGGATGTGAAGAAGCAAGAGACGAAAAAGAACTATCAGTCCTCATGGAAAAGAGGAAGAGGAACAGGAGGACGAGGGGCAGACAATACGGATGAAATCAAGACGACGTGCAGAGAATTAAGATAGACAGTAGTGGCGGGAAGGTATTTGGATCGGAGGACCAGGAGCAAGAAACTGCGTCTCAGTGGGCAACACCCCACTTCGTGACTGGCCTTGATTCCACCCTACTTGCCAACCAATCGGTGTAGTGTGAAGTGACACAGTAAACGGGAGACACTCATCTTTACGTATAGCGCATTTTCAATGGCTGTTATTGAATTGAAAGACGTTGAGCTACAAGCCAATGAAAGTGCGCGTTTTCTGTATGCCTAGGCTGCTGACACGTTTATTTATCAAATATGCACGAGAATAAATCGTCAACCAGTAGTATTTGGTGCAGTAGAGGTCGGTGTTTAAGTGGTCCTCGTGCCAACTCATTGCAATCCTCACTACTGTCTTGGCTTGAAGCAGAGCTACCGCATTCCTGAGTGAGAGCTGACTGTCGTAGAATATGTAGCGGCCTCTTTAGTGTGCCTTACTCAAGAGTCAGACCAACAAGGAAGCTACACACCAGACCCGCACCGCATAAATGCGAGGATAGTTAAGATCTTGCGAGAAATAGGCCGTTGACAACATGATGCAAGTAGATGTAAAGGCTATCAAAATCCTACCTTTCCCCGCGTCTATGCAACGCGCCCCTCAGCAGGCGCATGTTGAACACAGAGGCAAGCAGCATGCAAGCATTGGCCAATGTTTGCAAGCCGCTTACCCTTAGAAACTCGGAATAGAGTTGTGGTATTCGGTAAGAGTGAAGTTTGACGGGTTTGAAGTCACGAGTGAAGTCTGAGAGTCCTTCGTCTGCGAGTCCCAGTTTATTGTTGCCTCGTTCTGGATACAATGCAGGAGGGGTTGATTCCATTGAGTCGTGTGCTTGATGTGCTAGGATGGACAGTCACATATATGATATTCCTACAACTCCCCTTTTGAGTGGAATGAAGTATTTAATAATTTGGTTTAATTACTGAATGAATTTACTCATGATCAAGTTACGAGAACATGGGATTATGTCAATTAGAGTTCTTTAGCACAGTTCTTGGCAATTTGATCATAAATAAGCTGATGAAATGAAATTAAGGATTGGGGGAAGTCATGTTCAGATATCATGCTTTATACGAGGAATCACTGACATGCGTGGATGGAATCTACACTGATGTGCTTACAAGTAAGTCTCAGGTTTCTTTACGAGTCTGCCTGATCTGATGTGCAGCTCGCTGGTGTGGGACAGGTTGTAGGTGCTTGACTGGTTGCTGCTGGGGCTTGTTCCAGAGCTGGCTGGTGGCGGATGGAGGGACCTGAAGTGTCAGGTGTCCTGGTAGGGATGGTGACTAGATGGGATCTGTTCCTTCGGATGGTACCCTGTTCAGTCCTGACAACGAATGATCGTGGGTTGTGGTGTTTTGCCACAACTTTTCCCTGTTTGTTCATGTCTTTGATGTAAACACTATCCCCCTATACTGAGAGGTGGTGCTTCTCTGGCTGCATGACGTTTGTTGGAGTTTCTGCGTTGGTTTTCCTTGATGGTAGCTTCTCTCTCGGAGCATGGTATGGTCTGGACTTTTGAGCAGGGTTGATGGAAGGGTAGGCAGCTTGGTTTGGAGCTTTCTACCCATGAGCAGCTCACTTGGGGAGAGTCCATTCTGTAGTGGTGTTGCTCTGTATAGAAGAGCGATGTGGGGGTCAGTGGATTTCTTCAGCAGGTTTTCACTGTTTGGACTGCTCTCTCAACCTCCCCGTTGCTTTGGGGGTATCTGGGAGAGCTCGTGGTGTGGGTGCAGCCAAACTCAGTCACAAAGTTTCGGAACTCGGTGCTGGCAAATTGAGGTCCGTTGTCTGGTGACAAGTGTGTCTGGGAACTCCTGCTGCGCCCGGTGTCCCGCCAACTGCAGGAGGGCAAACAGCACCCTCCAGTGCAGTAACAGCCCAGCTGTGCTCAAGGGGGTCAGGCTTAGGGGCCTATCTGGCTTTGGGTGCCCCCAGTGCCTCAGCAGGTCCTCGCAGGTGATGGCCTCCCTCCGGCTGATCGTTGTCCCCCTGGGGATGGAGCGCTCCACCAGGGTTGCCAGCCGGAACAACGACCCATCCGGGACGTTCAGGTGCCCTGCCACCATCATTATAGCTCCAACCATTTCAGAGAGGGATCTGTCAAAAACTGGGGGGGGGGGGGGGGGGGTTGCGCCTAGATGGCGTGCTCCCGCAGGTTCCGAACCTGCCTCCCCCCACATAGGTCGCAGTTCGCCCCACTTCTATGAGATTGCCGTGACATCTGCGCAAAGAGACAACTTTTACGGTCGATCTCTGTGCTGCTCACAGTCGGGGCAAACAAAGAACTATGTGGCCTGGGCTGCCTCAGGAGTGATTCCTACACATCGTGGGTGGAACCATTTGTCAGAGGAGTCACATGCCACCATCAGCTGCCCGTCGTCTGGTCCACGACAGCTACAATACAACGGCTTGTCAGACAGCTCTGAAGAATCAGCAGGGAACTCATCTGAAAGAAGCAAACTGCGTCTCCAACCGGTGTATCCAGATCCTTCCCCGACAGCTGACTCCATAATCTCCGGATCCATAGAGGCAAGGGGTCGTCCAGGCACCTTCGCAAGCGGTCACAGTGGACCACCCACCCCCTTCTGGAAGAAGCAACACTGCAAAGCACCGAGGAAAGGATTTCCGTAACCACATACGGTCCCCTTCCACAATTGAGCTAACTTTTTGCATTATGGAATCTTCCTGTCCGAGTCTGCCAGGAGGACTGTATCACCTACCTTGAACGCATTCGGAGTTGCGTGAAGGTCATAGTCACGCTTTTGCCGCTGCTGTCGGTCGTGTAGAGCATTCCTGGCTAGAATCACCCCTCCCAGGTGGAGGGTCAACTGCCCGAGGTTTTTGACAGCACCAACCGTTCCCAGTAGATCCATGCCCAAGAGCATATCTTCAGGGATGCTCGCTACGTAGATCGGCATCCGATATTGGCATTTCCCAATGGTAATGGTGACATCCCCCACCACCGCCGCCTCCACCGGCTGACCAGCCACACCTTGCAGCTTGGCTGGCTCCAAGGATCTGGACGAAAGCCATTTCATCACGGTGTGGGAGCCAGCTATGGTTACTTGAGCAGCGGTGTCAACTACCGCCAGCAAGGGGCAGTCTTCGATCAGAACCTCGACCACCAAGCTCAGACGATCGTCGACCCGGCGAATCCTCGGAATTTCTCCTCCGGCAACCGGTACAGCGAGCTGCTCGATAGGGAACGGTTCGCACGCGCTACTCAAACCTTCCCGTCCGAGTTTAAATTAAGCCAGACCCGAGTGGATGAAGTCGAGACAGTGACCTTGACCCGTCCCTCTGCAGCTTCCTCGGGCATTCACGGGTCATATGCCCGACTTCCTGACAGTTATAGCAGGTTATCCCTCCTGGTGGGGACCTTGGTCGTGCATATGGACGTGGGGGAACCCCGTTCCCCGCCTCTGGCATTGAAAGCCGAGTTTCAAAGAGGGCCTTCAGCTCCTTCATGAGCGTGTATAGGTCCTTAACGCCCGCCTCTCCTTCCCCTTCGGGAATAGGATCCGTTGGCTGTCGCGTGAGCCGTTGCACTGGCTTCTGTGCCACCGTGGCCTGTCGAACCTGCTGTGGGGCCGCTTCCTCCTCAGTCGATCCGCCCGAGGCTTCCAGCCGTCGTACCCTGGCGTGTTGACTCCACATGGAGGTGTGCTCAATGAAGGCTTGGACTACATCCAACGCCTCCCCCAACGTTTTGTACCGAAAATTGATACACGAGGTGGCAGCTGCGCTATTCTCCAGGCCATTCATAAAACAGAGCACCATTTCCTCCTCCGTGAAATTGGGGCTGACGTCGCGGGGAAACGCTTCAATAGCCATCCTTCGGACTCGATCTGCCCACTCCCATGGAGATTC
The DNA here is from genome assembly GCA_034096865.1 of Theodoxus fluviatilis. Lineage (NCBI taxonomy): Eukaryota > Metazoa > Mollusca > Gastropoda > Cycloneritida > Neritidae > Theodoxus > Theodoxus fluviatilis. Next base: position 20,736 of record JAWQFJ010001307.1, read on the forward strand.
CTTCTTGCTCTGTTGCATGTTGTTGAAACGAGCCCGTTGGGTGTCGCAGGTAACAGACTGGCCAAATCTGGTGGCCATGGCTTCCTGTTGACTACGAGGGTGCTGCTCATAGTAGTGCAGAGCGTTACCTTCCAAATGCAACGCGAAGTATAGCGCGGCCTCCTCCTCCGTCCACCCTCTGATCCACATATGGCGCCGAAACTGGCCGTGGAAATCCCGCCACGGCTCCTTTCCCGTGAAAGGCCGTAGCTTGGGAACATCCTTTCTTCCTCCTGCTGGGACATGGAAGGAGAAATCTTTGTCCAGCGAAGAGTGCAGACCTTGAAGTGGAGAGGCCTTTGACTTCCGAGAAGCGGGTTGCTCCAACCTGCTACCCGCCGAGTTGTTCCACGACCTGCAGTTCGGTGAGGCTCTGTGACTCCCTATGCCTGGAACTGCAGTCGGCCGGTGCCTTGAGGGGGACTTTTCAGACGAGAAAGAGGTTGCTCAGCTGTTCTCGCCGCCTTCCCCGCCCCTGGCGCCTTCGTGCTCCTTCGACCTCTTCCCTCGACTCCCAACTCGCAACGTACCCGGTACGCCTGTCGTGAAACGACTGCGAGCGAGCGCTAGTGCGGTCCCTGACCGCTTGCTTCATCCTGCTCTGCCATCCGTAGCTGTCGACGGAAGGGTTGTAGGGTCTCCTGCACCGTCTGCACGGTTGTGAGTATTGCCTGCTGTACTGTAGCGGCTTGCTCATCCATGTGCTTCCGGAGGGAGCCACACGTCCTCTACAATTGTCGGACCTGGTCAATCAGAGTCCGCGAATGAGCGATGTGCTCCTCATGCAGCTGCCTGATCTGCCGTTCCATGTACTTAAGAGAGTCTTCCCTAATCCGGTCCATGCGCCCAACCAGATCCTGTCTCAAGAGCTTGAGATGCTGGTGAATGTCTCCTGTATCCCGCTGCGTGCGTTCTCCCAGCAACGGGGACCGTGGGGTTGGTTCTGGTACATTCACCGTTGGGATCATGGACAGGGATCGACGACTTCTGCGGGGGTCAGGATCCTCCCGAGGATCAGAGGACGCTTTCCCACCACCCTTACCTGTGAGTGATGATGCGTACCTCCTGGGTGGTATGGGGGGAATTGAGAACTTCCCAGCTCCCGCAGCGTTGAGCTTGCATGCGGTTCCTGCAGCTTCGTGTCGCCGCTGAGGTCGTAGAAGCCAGATGACGTGATGCGGTGTCGCCGTCGAGTATCTCCAAGATACATCCTATCCGCCTCCACCGTCAGCCCAGCATCCCCTCCACCTTCTCGTTCCAACGAGTCTGTGTCCGCACCCTGCGATCGGGTCCTTGGGCCTCCAGAAATCCGCCGATGGGACGTTGTGCAATCCTCCGTGGGGACATGCAGATCATTCCGGGGCTCCTCCTGGAAGTCATGGCGACTCAGCAAGGTTGTTCCCAACACTGGTAATTCCAGTGGAGAATCTCCCGGTGCTGGGTTGGTCGTTTCGGCAAGAACGCTCCGAGCGTCCTGGGCCGAATACACTGGCTCTTTGAGTTCCTGCGCTGAGAGTGAGGTATAGGTCACAATCCCTCCGTCCGTTAGGCTGCAGCCAACGGGACCCTCAATGAGGCACCGGCCGTGCCATCGTCGGATGAACCAGCCATAGTCATCCTTGTCAGCTTTAGTGACACTTGTTGCGGCGAAGAAGTCCGGAATGGTGTTGCTCTAAGTCGAATGGTGATGATCCGACTCGAGACTGGTCGGCAGCCCATAACACAT